>JAXQQM020077085.1:0-15054 GCA_034641835.2 Pinus albicaulis
GAATTAGGTTCCCAAAGGCAAACCTCATGTTAGATTTTTTCCTTTAAAATCCCTATGAATATATCAATCAAATGCTATCATCTGTGATGATCATCTCATCACAAAAATATTTAATTTTCTCTTTGAACCATTCTGAATCATGTTTACAATAAGAACTGGCTGAACGGGAAGAGGTAGAAGGTATTCAGATCCAAATTGCAGGAGGCTTAAAGATAAATCATGAAAGAAATAAGGGTCAGGATCAAGACCTTTCAGGACCAACTATGGCAGGCGGGATTGACTAAAAGAAAGTAGCAGGAGGTGGTGATTTTGGCACGGGAGGCTCTGCCTGGACATAAGGAACTTACATAAAATCTACCTTTTTTTCTTCCATTGGGTCATTCTTTATGTGGACAATAATGACACGTCCTTCTTGCATAAATTGGCATTGGCCGAAAATTGAAGATGCTACAACTCTCATTTTCTCTAACCAGGGTCTACCAAGAAGCAGGTTCTAATCCAATTGTGAGTCCATAACTGCCGACTCAATGCTCTGGAATATCAGTTAGCTTGATATTTAGTCTTTGGAAGTTCTCAATGTGCTTCGTAACATAACCCTTTTGTTTGAAATTTATCCATTAGATAAAGAATGTATTTCTCTTTTTATCCTCATAATGTGTTGTCGATTCCTCCATAAATATTGTTCAAGTGATGAGTGATTTACAAGAAAAAAACCCTCTATACTATATAAACTAATGGGTTTCTAAATATAAAGTTACAATGCATAACTTTTGTGTGTGTTGCACATCATGTAGATCAAAGAACCACTCCATTTGCAGTATCCATGTTAGCATATAATTGCCATCAAACTTCCTCATATCGATGTTTGGAATATGTTTGGTCTTCAACCCAAAGTTAGAGTATCTAAAATCATGATTCACGTTCCTTTTTTTCTCATCATGAGTTTCATGGAATACTTTGTCACCACTCGGAAGCCTTTCTTATAACAACTATGTCAAGTATTCATTCCAACCTTCCATGTATACTATCAAACCTTCAATATCCCCTTTTATGTCTACTTTTAAGCTTTTGTGAAAGTGAAATTTGTTGCACTTGGTCCCGTAGTTTTGATATATCATGTTGCATTTATTCGTCTTCTTCATGCTTCATAGAAAATATTTTTGAGGGCTTAATGAGTGTAACATTTTTCTTGTTTTGGAGGAATTTTGGAACCAATTAATGATATATATGCTTCACTATTCCCTTTGAATCACTTCAAATTGATTTTTCAAACAAAAGTTATGAAAATTTAAAAATACACACCTTTTAAGAGTTTTATTTTGAGCTTGTTGATCTAACTAAACTAAAATTGTTGTATCTTTGTTATTTCAGCCTCTCGAGGTCTAAAATTTCTTCCTGAGGTAGATCTCTTTGTCTTCTCTCTAGCCCCAAAATTTACACTGAGATTGGATTATTCAAGAGAAATTATGCCAAATCTCCCATGATGACTTGATTATGGACTAGTTCAATAGATCGAACTTGTATGAGATGCCATGTGTCATTGTTTTAACCTTTTGCCATAAAAATCATACCGAAAAATATATTGTTGTTGCACTTTCAATAAATTTTTACATAATTCAAATTCGATTCTCAAAGAGAAATATATGACGCCTTTCCTCGAGACACCTGCTTGAGACTGAATTCTAGAGCATACAAAACCCTTAACTTCCTTGGACCATATGTCTGAAAATATGGTGAACTAAGTTCTGAAATTTTAAGTAGAAGTTCATCAAGATTTATTCTTCACGTGATAACAATTTCACAGTTTGAAGCTTCACATAAAGGTAGATACATTGAAAATTCCATGATGATTTATTTGAATAAGAAAAACCCCAAGATCAAGAGCTTCAATGCGAAATGTTATGAATCCATATCAAAACAATGCAGAAACATGAGAAAATATAGATCAACGACTTGATAATAAGCCACTTGAGGGGGTAAACTCCTTTTACATCACATAAATGAACAATTCATGGAGGATACAAATGAAAATACCTCCTCGATATATATAGGAATCTAATGGGTCAAACAATAATTAACGCTTACATAACAATTATAATACAAGGGCACAATGATAATAATAATGGTATTCTATGTAGCAGAAGAATAACAATTTAGGGGATACACTAATAATATAGGGACCTAACATGGTTGCATATGTCACTCATATGCTGACTTTTTCCACCACATGTACCAGTTATATGCATCACCTTCAAACTGCATGGACGGAAGCATGCTTGATTTTTTCATCATCGTTGTAAATATTTTAAATCTCGAAATACTCCTTTACCTTATTGAACCATGTTGCACCATGTTTTTCATTGCCGTGAAATTTCGACAACTCGAGTTTTCTCTTCGTTGGTACATGACAATCGGAAAATTGAATGAAGGAATTTGGTTTGAAATTGAAATGTGGTAGATGAATGTGGAGGTTCATAAATGTGATGTGAATATGGCATGTTTGACATATTTGAAGATTCTTGTTGTTGAGTGGCTGCATTGTTCTTCGATTGAAAGATTGGGTTCAACTTTCTCATCACTTGATTATGATTACGATAACCAATTTTTGCAGGAATTATAATTTTGTTGGAGTTGATTCTCTAAACTCTATGTTTTATCGTGAAGCTTCATAATTTTTTCATCATTTTGGTTGAAACTCTTCTCAAAATCTTCCAGTTTTTTACTAAATTCACTCATCATCATTTATTTGAGTCACTGGTGGTGTATTTTGTTCCAGTTTGACTCACCTCCTTTATTATTATTATTATTATTATTATAATATACTAATCATAACAATAATTAATTAATTTTTACTTTTTACTTTTTTTATTTTTTTTTATTATAATACTATATTAATAATCTAACTATATGATTATATTTACATATATGAACTTTATATACTAATGATAATTTTGCAGAAACGAGGTGAATATTGTGGTGATAGACGAGACACATGTCAGGGGGAAGATGAAGAAGACATGGATGGAGAAAACACAAGTTGTCGGGGGAAGGTAGATAATACACGGTCTGTGGAACAAAATTGGTTATAAAGTAAACAAATAGAGGTGTGGGAAGGGAGAGTTGGGGTTATTTGATGACGAACGAGCACAGGGAAACTATGGAAGAACAAATGTTGATGTCGATTTGGGTACAAGAAATAATGGTGGTTTAATCGTGTCGGTTGACAATATTTGAAGTGGATAAGTGGAATTCGAAGGCAGACGAAGGTGTAGAACAACGAACTAGGAGGCATAGACAACAAAATAGTAACATGGATGGGGTTGATACAGTGAGATAGGCGGAGGAACAATGGGTTTCTCAGCGAATAGGGAACAACTACAATGATTGGATCTGGTACCATATGAAGCAGAGATATTATATTACACACAAATAATGAGGGACCCTGGTTTAAGTATGAATTTTTTTCCTTTACATGAGGGGTAATGATATTCTTATTGTGCCCCCTCTTCCTAAATTATTCATAATTAATATACATTTAATTTTTATACATAACACAACAAGAGAAAATTCATCCTTGGAAAGATGTACTAAGGAACATAAAAAACATTTGGAAGAGTTGCTACAACCATACATGGGCGTGTTCCAGGAGCCTAAAGGGCTAGCACCCAAGAGGGAAGTGGAGCATGTGATCTAGCAATTGTTAGACTATGTGTTGCCAAACATTGGGTTATATATGTAGTCTATTATAGAAGCAAGTGAGGTGAAGAGGCAATTGTAGTAGCTACTGTAACACTTTTTCATTCAACCAAGTACCTCACCATGTGAGTCACCCATCATCATTATGCTAAAGAAGGATGGGACATGGTAGATGTGTATTGATTATAGGGTGTTTAAAAAAAATATGTTCAAGAATACTACCCCTTGCCCAAGATAGATGATTTGCTAGATCAATTACAATAGGGCAAGTAATTAACCAAGTTGGATTCAAAGTCTGGATATCAGCAAGTTCAAGTCATAGAAGAAGATGCCTAAAATATTTCCTTCAAAACTAGGTAAGGTTTGTATTTGTGGCTATTCATGTTGTTTAGCCTATGTAATGCACCAACTATGTTTATGAGGTTAATGAATGATATATTGCGCCCTTTTATAGATTCATTTTTTATTGTTTGTTTGGATGTTATACTGGTATATGGTGCTACCTAGGAGGAGAAAATTTCACATTTGATGTAGGTGCTAAAGACATTAACGAAGAAAAAACTATTGGAAAATCTCAAGAAGTGTGAGTTTGCACAATATCTTTTGGTGTATATAGGGCATGTGATAGGTGGAGGAGTGTTGAAGATAGATATTGAAATATGGAGGCCATCATGATGTAGTTGGTGTCTACTAATGTTTCTTAGTTTAATATTTTTGTTGGGGAAACACAATACCTAAGGAAATTCATAGCCTTGTTTTTAGCAAAAGTAGCAAGTGGAAAGAGTTTTCAGTGGGAAAGGGTTAGTAGAGAGCCTTTGAGGCATTAAAGAAGAATATCAGTCAAGCATTGGTTCACATTACCAAACTTGCAATAACCTATTGAAGTGGAGACAAATGTGAGTGGGTATGTTATGGGATTAGTCTCAATGCAAAGACAAATACCTGTATGCTACCATTTTGAAGTATTTCATGGGGCAGTTCTTAAATACCTCACTTACAACAAGGAGCTATATGCCTTGGTGAAAGTTTGGAAGAAGTGGAAACACAATCTGATGGGAAAGGAAACATTAATACAATGGTAACTTTGCAAAAATCATAATGAGGATATTGTTTTTTTTCCAGAGAAAAAAATGAACTTTTTATTAGGAAAATAAAGAGTTACATTGTAATGCATTGAAGCATTCCTTTTTTACTGGGCCTCATTTGTGAAGCTCTCCAGAAGACTAGCCGAAAGAGGATCAACCATTTCCAAAGTCAAAGCCAAAACATTTAATAGTTTCAACCATTCACCATAAAGTGACATGTATGCCCCGTGACTGTTCCCGAGCCTCCTCTTATGAGGAAAAACCAGCCCAAACAGGAACAATGAGGAGATTGTTACTTTGGTCGAGATAATAATTACTACCCTCTAAGCATCAAAAGTAAAGGATAATCAACCAAATTAATGACTATTATAAAATCATCATTGTCGATAATGAATGTAGAAGTCTTAAACCTAATTCTCCACTTTACCATTAACCATAAACTTATATTCATAACTAGTATGGAAATAGAATTGTTAAGAACTACCAATATCAAGACATGCATAAGAGAACTTGATCATTTTTCCATTGGAATCTGACTCATGTGCCATTCAAATATGTATTTATTTACATTTTATTAAATTATTAGTGAAAATAACATGTTTTATTATTAATGTGTTCATTTTACTTGGGGCAATGCATCATTTCTTCATTGTAAGAAAAGTCACTTTTGTCATGGTATTAGTTGATTCGTTATTTATTATTATGATGGATTTATCTTAATAATATATTTATTAGCTATTAAGAGTGATTGCCAAAATAATTGCAAGTTTTTTACAACTATTTGATATTGTTATACCATATCTTCCCCAAGAAAAAAGTGTTGGTTACTATATTAAAAAAGGGTTGTAATTATGGGAAGGAAAAGAGTGCAGAAAGCCCACCCACCTCCCTCCCCATCCCCACAAACCCCCATAATCACCATATTTTTTAGTTTTGAGTTGTTAAAATTGGATATCCTTGGGTTAGAGACCTATAATTACTTAAGATGGAAGGTTAGTGTGAATATTTTGAATTAATGAATATTTTGGTAATTTAAAGTTAAGGTTTGTGAGAAATTTTCTAGGGCCCTTAAACCTTAGGTCATCAACCATCCTTTGAAGGATGCCTATATTTATAAGTGTTTATAGGCTTGAATCCTTTGTGGTAAAGCCACTCTTTTGAGTATATACTCCTTAGTATGATCTCGGTACACTACTCCCAAACTTAAATAATTATGAAATTAAAGGAATTGGTCCTTATTCCCTGGATGTGGAAGCCAAAGGAGGGAGTCAAAGGTGTATCATGTCCATGGTATCCCTTAGAAAAATATTAAGAAAGATTCTAACGCATAATAGAGATTTTTAGGTGTATCATGTGAGTTTATTTTCATGTGATACAACCTGTATCACAAAAAAATAAGCTTTGTGCAATACAGTGGGTACCACGAAGACTTGGCATGAAGTTCAATATGTGGCCAATGTGTTGCACGAGGGAAAATGTGCCTCGTAGTGCGATGTATTGCACCACAATTTTTTGTGAGCACCCTCAAACATTTTTCAACACATTAAAGGAGGCTAGAGGAAAAGGGATTGATCGTCACAAGGTGGAAGACATTTAACATTGTGTAAGGGGGAGTAGTGGCTAGGGGTATGTTGCATGGGAAACAAATTATGGGAATGATGTATTGGGCCACTAAAATATTTTGTGAAATACATCACAAAGCCCAAAGTGTTTCATTGATGCAACAAAGAGGAGGAGACATAAATGATTGAAAGGCTATCACATGAAGAAAAAGTTTAGTTTATGATAAGAATTTTCACGTGAATAAAAAATTTCAAATGTGTGACATATCATGCCACAAATAAATTTTTCATGATACATTACAACCCCAAAAACTTTCACATGAGGAATTAACATGTCATCAATGAAAAACACTAAAGGGCACAATATGTGGCCAAGTTAAGAAGGGAGGAGACATTGAAAAATACAAAGAAAAGTTTGAAAATAATTGACAAAGAGAAGGGAAGGAAGCCTTGCACTGAGTGATAAAAGAAAGGTTTGCGTTATGTGATGTATCACACAAATCTTCATACATTATGTTGCATAAAGTAAAAGTTTCAAGTTGCAATAAAGAGGAGGAAGGCCCTTTGTCGAGAAAACAAATCTTTTTGAGGTGTGATGTATCACACCAAAATATTATGGTGTGATATGATGTACCCAAACTTTATTTTGAGTAATGATTGTATGGTCCCACATAGGCATGACTGCCTAGGGGAGAAGAGGTTCATAAGAAACTTCAAGAGGCCATAACTCCTTGCCAAGTTATCGAAAATCTCTCAATGAGCATAATGCATCTGTAAGCTCAAAAGTGACCTTAGATTAATGTTTACGAGGAATATTCAAATGCACCACATCTTTGTTGCTATCCAGGTGATTGTGTTCATTATAGTTCATTTAAATTTGGATGATTTACTCAAATACTTATGCCGTTTATAGTGAAGCTCTTCATTGTGACAAGTATATCCCTATTATGAAATGGGTGCCATTTGAAAATGTTAGATCAAGTGGGAAATATATGGATATGTGAACCATTTATCAAACCCCATTCAACCGATTATCTATGGTGAAGGACAATGAAAATATAGATAATTTATTTGCATACTTTCAAGAGAGAGAAACTATACAACATTCTCATTTCCATTCTTGTAAATTATCTCGTAATCATATCCCAACATTTTGGTGACCCATTGTTGTTTCTATGGGGATGAAATACTTTGCTCCAGGAAGTATTTCAAGCTACAATGTTTTATTTTAATCTAAAAACGCTGCTCCAACAGATAGGGATACTACATTTCCATGGCATGCAAGATAACCATGATTTATTTTTCATAGGTGGATTTTCCCAAGTGCCTCTGACAAATTTGTTTGTTCATAAAGGCGAAGTATATTCCCTCTTACATGAGGACCACTTTAATTCATTTACCTAAGGATCTTGTTCTTGCATGAGGATTGCTTCGATGCCTAATCTATAGCATCATTGCAACTCGAAATATTTTTTAAGCAAGGTGACGAGGAGAGCGACAATATTTCTATAGTTCTTGATGGAATTTTTGTAGTAGCCAGTGAGACCAAGAAAACCTTATGAATTTTTAAGAGTCGTAAGACATGGCCAATCCTTCATTGCATCAATTTTTTTTTTTCTTTTTTCCAGCCCACTAATGCACCATGATTACTAACAATATGAGCCAAATATTTTAATTCAAATAAACCAAATGCACATTTGGAACCATTATAGTTGATGATTAGAACACAGTTGTAAGGGCTTATCCATGTGGGTTGTAACATACCCAACCCCCTATGTACCTTGTACAAGGTGTCAAGTATCAAAATTTCACTTTTCATATAGGGGTCAAAACTCTTTTTTTTTTATATGATCATCATCACCTTCTACTTGTTAAGAGCTTTATGGAGGTATAAATTTTATTAAAATACAAGTTTGGATCGTCGATATATGGTCATTTGAATATTTTCACCCTTGGCGCCATGTCAGTGCTACAAATTAATTTCCACGTGGCAAATGATGTTGTACTCACAGGTCCATGTGTTATAATGGAGTGACACCATGTTATCACCAAGCTCATCTGACATACCATGTCATCCACTACACCTAATTATTTTTATTTACATGTGAGATCTTATCTTGAGATTTACAATTATAAATCTTCTCAACTTACATCACATAAATTTTATGTTCCAACCTATTTTATTAAGGGATCTAGATTTCCCCTCACGAGGTTCAAATTTTTTAGCACTTTTGCTCTAGTTTGGTAAGTTTTGATCTTTCTAATGCTCTTACATTCCTGCCATATCTAAGACCAATTCACTTGCCATAAATTATGACTATGTAATCAAGCAAACGATCATTGGTATTCAACATAAAATTCTTTATTGAAACATAGTTAACAACTTACACCAAACCTAAAAATTGTCCGCACATGTCAATCCATCACTTTCCACTATCATTCACAATGACAGAATGAAAGCCATCATTTGGCCACATGTACATTACCAACACTCGCAATTACATGATAAAATCACAAGTTTTAAATTTGAAATCATCGTGCCATTGCTCATGGTCTCATGAACATAATGCATCCCTGCATTAGTTTCTAGAATTCCTTATCCCATGTCATGAATTCCATCATGATGTTTTTGGAAGGTCGACCAATGCCTCAAAAGATCATCCAAACACCTCCCTCATACTTGATTAACCCTCTAGACACCTTACTCCTAAACCAATACAACACCAAGCATCTATCCCCTCTTAGGTATGTAGTGCCTCAGACATCTCGTCCTTATAGGTTCTATTTAATTTAAGTGAGAAGGTTATATTATAGAGTCTAATCATGCACATAGACCATGGATACTTGTGTGGTCTTATAGGATTTATGTATTCATTTTCAATATCGACTCATGCATGGCTTACTGGCATCCTTCTTCACTCTATCATGCATTTACTTAATGCAAGTTACATAACCATTCAATTATCGATGCATCCTCATAATCATGCATTTAAAAATATGAAATTTCAATTCAATACTTACCAATATGGCTATCCTTTGCTTCACAAAGGCTTCTATAGGTTCAACTCATTTTTTTCTTGGACATACCTAATGATTTAATGATCCTAATGAGCATGTGTCATGAATTCTTCCACAACAAATTTATTTAAGCCTCTTATTCCTTGAAGACACTCACCCTCCAAGCTTAGGCATCCTTTTTAATAGTCCCTTAGGCAATCCTTCTTACAAAGTCTTCCTTGCATGGGAAGGTTAAATATACTTATAAAGTCTTGTAGCTAAGGCATCCCTCTAGCCTGCTCTAACATAAATAACGTATTTCACATACATGTCTCATGGTGATCAAGGCATCTCATAAGGTTCTAGTTTCACCACAATGGCCCTGTTATAAGGCTTTCCATCTCAACAACCATCACTTATCCTTCATGGATAGATATTTCAACTCACCTGTGTCACATGCATACAATTTTCATGAGATATCATCATTAATGATTTTAATCATAAATATCTTTCCTTACATGAGATTTCATGAGCACGAGAACTTTCTCACGAGGTTTTGTTCCTGTGGTGGTACCTACCCTTGATTATGTACTTACACTCATTGTCATGTCCAAGGCCATTCCACCTCCTTTCAACACTTTCAATCAACCAAACAAAGTTATAATATATGCTTATAATCATTTCATTATGATATTTACAACAATTTTGAAATGATCTCAAAATGTTTACACTCTCTAATAACTTAATCATTTTGGTTGTATATCACATATATTGAAAGGAAATTATCATTTCAATACAAACATAACTCTCAAACTTCCATCCACAATCCAATATACAAGTGTATTACTCATTCATTTGACTATTCTCCATAATGACAACTCCATGCATGCACATATCACTAAGATTGTTACTAAATATTTATGTGTTGGAAATTTTCTACCTTAATCACACCCTACTAATCTAGGTGGATATTGGTGGCCATCCACGTACTCCACTGGCATAAAGCACAGTTCTCTATCTTGGAAAATTTTCTACAAAATTTCGGGTCTTGAACTTATAGGGCCATTTTGAGGCCCTAAACGATGTTTTTTTTTGTTTTTGTTTTTGTTTTTTTTTAATGTTGCAAGGACCTAGGAAAATATTGTAGGTTCTACCTTGGGCCCCAATAAAAATGTGTAATTCTCGGTTAGACCTTTTCAACGAGATACTGAGCACACCAAAGGGATATCATATGCAAAATTTACAACCTCGGGAAGTTGATGTACCAACTAACCCCATCGAGGCCCATACATATTTTCGTGTTTCATCTTCTAGGGTTAGGTTTTTGTACCTCTACGGTTCTTTCTTTATGTTAAAGGTTGTTCTCTTGGCCTTTGATAATAGATTTTATGAATTCACATAACCACCATATCTTTTTGCTCATAGATAACTACCACCATTCTAGCTAGTCTATGTTCTACAATATTATGTATTTCATTTATTAATAGAAGTTGGGTTTTTGCCACATTATTGTAATACCTACTATATTTCTCTCCACGTGTTCTATTTTTTTTCCCAAATTTAATTTCATTCCTTATATGACCGGGTTCACCTTCCCGACTATTAGTAACTCATGCACATTTAATTATAATTTATATAATTAAAGATATATAACCCTGAAGGAATGCTTACACATTCCTTCAAATTACCCGTTGTTATGGTATGAACAATCTATACTTACAAGATTGCATTCATTATTCCTTATGTTACATAACCCGCCTTATATTCCTTGGAATCTTATATGGTCCCTTCACCATCCTTCTAATGCGCATTATTTGTCCTTGTCCTATATATGAGGTTGTTAGGAAATTGTATCATCATCATCTTCAACCATTTCTGATCACTTATCAAATTCAAAATCACATTAGCTTATCAAGCCAACCAAAATGCATGTGCCTCAACACTTTAAAATCATCTTTCAATACTTGAAATTCCTTATAACATTTGCATGCACTCTATTAAGCATTATCTTAATGCCTTTATTAGTGGAATTCTTGTATTCAATTATTTTCCTTTCTAGGTTTCATTCAAATTCTCATGCTTATATCATTTTTAAATTTTAACTTATTTCATCCCGAGAAATATATTTTAAGGGAAGAGAGTCAATGGTTTTACCCCTCTAATTATTTTTCGTATCCTAGAATTCTCAATAGCATTGCTCCATTTCCCTTAAGAAACTACTATACATTAGGATTTCCATTTCCTCCTAGATCTAGCCCATCGTTCTATACAACACAAATATTTCACAAGAACATATTAGTATCCAACATATCAGTGTTATGCAACCAAATTTGTAGCCAATAGTTCAAATATGATCTAATAATATCATAACACTTAGTTGTTGTCTTAATCATTTCACAACTCTACTTTCTTAGTTAGATATTTCTTGTAGTCCATTCATATGTGACTAAATCAATAAACAACTTCCCCTAGTTGTAATATCCAACATCCACTAAGATGGTCTTAGTTTCATTAGTTAGTATAAACTCTATCATTTCAATTGCTTACCTACCCATTTTAGGTGCATATTCATAAATACACATTCACATTATGCGCTCAACCATGCAGTTAAACAATATCTCAATCTTGTACACTAACATGATTGTGCTCTTCTTATGCCTTTTTCTCATCATCCATGTACATTTATTAAATTCAATATCATCCTACCTCATGAGAGATTTCAATTATTCGAATGAAATGTCTCACACGCATATCATAACATGCTTCCCTCTTCCATATAGTAGTGAACAATAAGAAATCATCCATGCCAAGTAACATGGAATTTTCAGGTGACCATTAACATCACCTAGAGCATAGTCAATACTAACTCTTTACTTACTCCCCATTCATGCATTCATATCATTGATAATATTACATTTTAACTAAGGGAATTCTTATGTAATTCCCTTTCACTATTTTGAGCACACCACACCATACCTGCATGGCTATCAAAATTCTATTGGACACTACCCGATTATTTGGTACATCTTGCATTCTTTTTTACCAACCTCTCAATCAACACTTTACTATCCATAGCCTTATCTCCGTAAGACTATATGCATCATTCTTTTCAACCTCTCTAGTCATACTATCAATTTCTACCTAGTTATATGTCCATCATTTACATTAGTTAACCATTGTAACTGTCTTAGAATAAAAAAATACTTTAAGTCTTCATTCATGCTACACGTATGCTCATTCATTATGGTATGCACTTAACATGTCTACATGTACCTAGTATATCATTGTCCTAATTCCTATTATTGCATATGCATTGTTGGCTATTCAATCTCTTGCAATGCTACCATTCTTATGATATTTATTTATTAGCATATAACAATAGCAAGAGATAAGTTCATAGATTCCCCCTCATAATTATGACTGAATCACTTGGCCATATGCATTTATAATTATCATTATACTGAGCTATTTGAGGGAAATCTAGTCAAGTTACCTCCTCACAACTTTGGCAATGAACATTCCAATGAATTTATTCATTCATTACATCTGATAGTCTTGTCTTGATGAGACATATACCATATCTATCACAAAATTGATGAAATTATTTTTCCACAAATCTTATATCTATACAAACTTTCTACTGTATCCAATAATATAAGTTCCCATGCTATACTCCCTTACTATTGTACTCATTGTTTTGGAACTTATGCTATGTGATTTATCTCCGACCCATGTCGATTCAATTAATGTATTATTGATTTGGTAATTCTATCTATGTGGCCTATCCATGGAAACGTGGGCGTCATGTTGAGCCGTGAATTTGATAATTTTCATTCTTTGCTTATGTATAGCACATTCAAGAATAGTCTTTGAACTCCTCTCTAATATGTGAAGATTCCATGAACTTGACTACCATATATCTTCTTTATTGAGACAATGGACCCTATGTTAGTCTCACTTCAAGATTTCTAACAATAAAATATCAGTAATCTATTATGGCCCATCCAACCATTGGGTAGGTATATTGCTAAAATTTGTTATATATGTGGTATATTTCTTGGCCCATTCAAGTCCAATGCTTGAACGATAACTCTAATAATCTGCCTTCTTGTTATATATATAGCCCATCCAAGTCCAATGTTTGAACTATATTTTGATACCACTATGTATCATACCCAACCCCTATGTACTTAGCTAAGGGTATAGGGTATTAAATTTTAAGTTTTATTATTCAACTCAAAATTCTTTCTCTAAGATCGCTATCAACTTCCACTCATTAAGATATTTTCGACAATATAAACTTTATTGAATCTGAGTTTGGATCATCAACATATGGTCATTTGAATATTTTCACCCTTGGCACCATGTCAGCGATACGAAACCATTG
The DNA here is from genome assembly GCA_034641835.2 of Pinus albicaulis. Classification (NCBI taxonomy): domain Eukaryota; kingdom Viridiplantae; phylum Streptophyta; class Pinopsida; order Pinales; family Pinaceae; genus Pinus; species Pinus albicaulis. The sequence goes on from JAXQQM020077085.1 coordinate 13,728, forward strand.
CCATGTGGAAGATGATGTGGTACCCCCATTTCCATGTGTCATCATGGCATGACACCATGTGAGTACCAGGGCCACTTGGCCTAGCATGCCATCCACTCCGCCTAATTATTTTTCTTTACGTGTATTTTTAAGAGTGGGATTTAAGTAAACTTTGATCCATTAATTCCATGTATGTATTTAAATTTCACCATTATTATAACATTCAAATGAATCCCACATGTTATTAAAACTCACATGCGATATCTGGATTGTTGAAGGCTTCATTAGCCACTAGTGAAATTCAAAATTTACACTATAAAAAGTTAAAACACTTGGAACATAGAAAAAAAGAGTTAAAACACTTGGAAAATTGTCGATGGAATTAAGCTTCAAACTTTTCATTGAGTCAATGGAGTAAATACCTCAAATTTTTTCCAACCACAAATGGAGTAGATACCTTAAACTTTTTGTCAACCTATGATAGGGTAAATATCTCAACCTTTTTTTTCTAATTGTCTATGGGGTAAGTAATTTAAACATTTTGTTGACTAATGGGATCATTGTCCAGAAGTGAAATTTTGGTTTTAAATTTTAGAAACTTGCTAATGATTGATTGGGTAAATACTTCAAACCCTTTGGAGACTAGTGATGGGCTCATCGGTCATTAGTGAAATTTAGGATTTAAATTTTAGAAAGATTTTTCCCAATCATTGAACCCTAATGACATTATCGACATTGGTGAAATTTAATATTTGACTAAACCTTGTCCAAATTATCAAAACCTGATAGTATTATCATTATCAACATTAGTGAAATTTAATACCTAATCTCTAGAATACTTGTCCAAATCACCAACCCAGATGGCATTCTTAGCATCGAAGAAATTTAATATTTGACTTTAGAAACATTGTCCAATTTCTTGACCTTGATGGTATTATCAACATCAGAAAAAGTTAATATTTTTTACACGGTAAAAGATTCATGAATTCTCCCAAATGTAGATGAAGAAGATTTAGAAAGCCTTGCAACAATTTTAGGAGAGTTTGTGTTAGGCATTTAAAATGATTATCTATTAAAGAAATTAATGAAATCAACAAAGAAGATTTATCTAATGTCCCCAACCTCCTACTAGGTGATGCCACTCACACAAATACCAACAATTTTAAACATAATAGTAAACGTTGACTACAAAAAAATCAATGGGCACAGTAAAGTCGAAAAAAGAAATTAAAAACTAAACAAAAAAATAGATAAATACATGTTGAAAATCCATGAAACAGACACATGGAAGGTTTTTCCACTTATCTGATAAGTTTTGTTGGCTAGCTATGAACCTCAGATATTCCTA
>JAXQQM020092728.1:0-226683 GCA_034641835.2 Pinus albicaulis
CCAACATACCTTCAAAGTGTCGAAGAAAACCTCATATAACACAAAGTGTCTTCACAGTGTCCTCTTTCACTATTAAAAAATGGATGATGGTGATATCTGTAGTGCTTCCTCTTTATTTTTCCATAAAAACCATTTTCAATCGATCAAAAGTAACAACAGATGAGCAATAACATACAGACATAAGAGGTGAAAATGGATATTGAATCTCTACAATGTTTATTCCCCCAATAAAAAGGCAAGGCTTTACTCAAAAGACACATCTACAAACTCTTCATATGGCTCGTAGCAAAATTTCTCCTATTGTACAAGTGCATATAAAAAAGGAGGACATTTTTTCATTTCTTAAATGAGAAACAGTCAAAGTTTTAAAATTCTCAAAAGGGATTGTTTCATTTCAAGAAGGTGTCAGGCTTATAAAGAAGTGATCATTGCCTCTATGTTTTTGTTTGAACAAAAAGAAGTCTTAGTTACGTTTTCAAAAAAGATGTGAGTTTCATATTTTGGTTTAAAACCAAAGGCTTTTTCAACTTTTTCAAAACCATCTTTGAACACACCGAAGGGTCTTTTATCTTTTTCAAATACAAAAGTTAAGGATTGTTACCAAGATCCATTTTTGCATTTCCAAAGCACAAACAACTCCTTTGTTGTTCACTCTACCCAAAGAAGAGGTTTTCGAGCAAGATTGCAGAGTTTTCAAGGGTTTTTGACCACGTGGCACGCCTGTAGAGTTTCACAGCGTGCTGAGGCAGAATTTCTCCAAAGGCTTACACTACCGCGCGGCGCGCCTGTAGCAGCGCACGGCGTGCTTGTAGGCGCCAGTCACGTCGGCCCGACAGTGACCCGATAGCCTCCTTTTGCGCGGCACTTTCCATAGCAAACGTGCCGCGCTTGTTGCAAACCCTCAAAACACCTCCAAAATGCTTTGAAAGCTGCTCCAAACCTCAAGTAAGGCCTGCCATCGAATTATCAAGGTATTTATGTGCCCCCTTGGTATTGTCAAAATTGTTAAGTGGTGGAAAAATGGATGAAGCTCATGGTGTAAATCACATTTTCAAGTTTGTTAGGAAGAGTGGTGTTTTCTGTTTAAAGCTCGAAATTGCTATGGTTTGTTTGCCCAACATTGTCATAGTAAAGTAGCGGATTTTTTACTGCTCTCAAAAAACCTAACAAATACCCTCAAGACAAGTGGAAAGGTAGAGGTAGTGTTTGAAGAGAGACAAAACAGGGTTTGAAAGGCAAAAGCAGTAAGCCTAACTTCAGTAGTAGTAATCATTGTATAAGTGCCTTGTTGTTTCAAAAGTCATCTCTGTAGGGTAAAAACAGCAAAAACCACTGTTGCCTAATATGTCTATAAAACAAACTTTACTGTATGAAGCTGTAAATTTCCATTTGGAGTTATTGTCAAATTCTGTGTGAAGAATAGTGAATACAAGAGCAGTGTTTTGGTTAAAAGTGGTGTTTGTCTACTACAGGGTTGTTTGTGCTCACACCAAAACACAAAGATCTTGGTAACCTTACACTAACACAGAAAATCACTTGACTATGTATGCATATTGTTTGACTGTGCACTTTTCATTATAAATATTGGCTGTTTGGCATACAAAGGGAGAAAGGGCAGTGTTTTGGGAGGAACATAGACCTATATCAAAGAAAACATTTCACCCAGCATTTGAAACAAATTTTCCTTGATCAAATAGTGATTGACAGAGAAGGCAAAGTTTTGTTTGAAGAACACATTCTTGAAAACCTTTTTGAGGTAGTTTGGTTTTGCAGAGAGCATCCAGAACAAGATGCCTCCCAGGCAGGATAGTAGGAGTGGATTGCATAAGAGGTATGAGCCTATTTCCACCAAACAATTGAATGCACACCCATCATTCTTGTTCAATTTCCATGAGGTCAGGTGCTTAGATTTTTGTCAAAGGGTCCAAGAGGTGAAGAGTTTTTCTCCTTTGACAGACCTTTGCACTTTGAGGTTTCAAGATAAACATTTCCAATTGGCAGGCCTTGACTTCAAGTTCTCCCCAAGATCCATCTCCAAAGCAACTAAAATTCCCTATATTGGCGAGAAATGGTTTAAGCAAAGCCATTTGGACTCAGATGATTACAAACCCTTCCTAAAGCCTGAGCACAGAGAATCATGTCCTTCTATTTTCCCTTTCTCATATATTTTAGCCAGCTATGCCCCTGTCATGAAAATTATCATGTTGTACTTCACTTGTGAGGGAAGATTCTCCCGAATTTATGCATATCACATTCGACTGCTCATGCATTTCAATAGAGCCAGATTGCTAAATATTCTTTTCTTATTACACAAGAGCAATGAGAAAATGGCCTCCACTGTCCAGAAGAAATCTCCTTCACAACAAATAGCCTGTCTCTTCCATCACTCTCTCATCATTCTTCATCAGCTTGAAAAGAGAGAGGTCTCTTGGGATGTTTTCATCACTCATCTAGATTTCTCCACTGTCCCTCTAGTCCATACATCACCTACACCTCCTACTCATCATCCCTCGCCTTCTTATAGTAGACCTACTCCTAAAAGGCTCAAGCTTACTACAGAACAAACAAAGGAACATGAAGAAGGAGAAGGAAGTGACCAACAAGAGGAGGAAGGACATGACCAAGAGGAAGAAAGTGCTGAACAACAGCATGATAGTGATGAGGGTGAACAGTAGCATGAAAGTGATGAGGGTGAGCAACAAACTCATGATTAGGGTGAACAACAGCATGACAGTGATGAGGGTGAGCAGAAAACTCATGATGAGGGTGAACAACAGCCTTATGATGACACATAGCAACATCACAGTGATGATGAACAGTAGAAAGCGGAGGAGGAGGAAAATTCTGAACAGTAGCATGATAGTGAGGGTGAGATAGAACAACATCATAAAGATAATGAAGGGCAACAGCATGAAGAATAGCAGACTCATGATGAGGGTGAGCAGACCTTTGATGATATACATCAGACTTATGATGAGGGTGAAACAGAGCAACAAGGGCAGCCTAAGGAGACTAGACAGAAAAGTGATGAACAGGGGCAGCCAAAGATGATACACAGTTGCTACATCATGATAAACAGGAATAGCATGAAAGTTATAGACAGGGGCAGCCACAACATGCTACACATCAGCCACAGCATGAGGAACAACAACTTCAAAAAGAAAAAGAGCAAGGCGACAAAGGTAAAGGGGCCATGCCCTCTTCTCCTAAAAAGGCCAAGACCTGGACAACAAAAAAGAGAGTGCCTAAGGTTGTCACTCCAAATGTGACAAGGGCCCTCCGAAGTAAAGGGAAATTGCCAAAGAAGCCCATGATTGATTTTCCTAGGAGGAAGAGCACTAGAATAGCCACCCAAAGCAAAGGGAAGGGTAAAGAGGAAGGAAGTCATGAACAGGAGAGTGCATTTGAAATCATCCAAATCTAAAGCGATGATAGTGATAATGAGGCACAGATTCTAGAAAGCCTCTTGATTCGTAGAGAAAGCCAAATTGATGCATTGAAGGATGATCTTCATAGAGCTAGGAATTTCAATCAATTTCTGCAAATCCAAAATAGGCAAATGAATGTCCATATGGCGGTTTATGAGACACGGGCGACCAAGTACAAGAAGGAGGCCTCCAAAGCCCAAGCAAGGTTGGAAGAACTCATGGGTGAGTTCGATGAAAGTGAAGGAGAAGATCAACCTAGGCGAAAGAGGCCTAGAACCATGGGGCTTAAAAAGGCCCTTAAGAAGTAAAAAGAAGAGGAAAATGCCCTTCTCCAATCTACCCCTCTCACTGCATTGTTTGAACAGGAGATAGAGAACAATAAGGAGGCATGGCTTGAAAGAGTAAATGACCACTTGGAGAAGAAATTGGAGAAGGCAAACATGGATTTATACCTTCAAAGGAGAATGACGAGGAATTATAAAAAGTTAAATTAGTTTTCCCGGCGCAAGTTGAAGGCTGCTCAAGAAAAGCTCAAGGAGGCTAAAGGGAAGCGCCCGACACGGAAAGTGAGGAAAGACACATCAGGACTTCAGATTTTGGCCTCTACTTCACAACATGTTGCTGAGAACCCTTGAGGGTCATGCTCACCAATTTTGGGCATTTTTCGACATATTTTGGTTTTTTGGCATTTTTGGGTTTCTGGCCAAAATTCATGGGCTTCACCATTTCAGTTTGAGGGATCATCAAAGGAAGAGAATGGTATCATTAGATGCCATAATTTCAGGATCACATACTCAGTGATTTTTAGGACATTTGAAGATCATTTGCTCCCTGAAATGGCGAAAAATGCTCGCTTTTTCTACACTCTGCCCGGTCTATCAGCAAACCTTAGTTTTTGGTTTTTTAAAAATAGGCCTATTTTTAGAGGACTTATAGGCATTAGATTGGGAAAATTATTGTTTCTCCATAAAGTAGACACTTAGAGCTTTCCAACGATATCATGAGCCTCATTTTGACATCGGGAAGGCTGCCAAAAGTTGCCGGCAAGTCAGGGGACCTTTTGCTGATGTAATTTTTGAGTATTTTTGTAAAAATTGAACCTTTAAAAACTGCTTTTTCTCATATGCGTTTAGCTATTTTTGCACATGAGAAGTTATGAAAAGTCAATTTATTTCCCTCTTTTAGCATTTTTTAGATATTTTATGAGATATTTTGTGCCTTGGGCTTTGCAAAGCCTCAAGGACAAGATTAGATATTTTGGATAGGCCAATGAGAGTGCAAATTGAACTAAGAGGTTTTCCTCACTTGAGCCTATATATTCCAAAGGCTTTCATTGTAAACAAGGTTGAACTTGATGATAGAAGAAATATATGGTCATATAAGCTTTGGAAGAAATACTTGTCTCATGCTTTTGGATTGTCTCTTGGATGTTCTTGGATGAATGAAGGAGGATTGTTGTTGGATTCCATGACTTGGTAGAATGGTATAGTGTCTCTTTCTTTGTTTTTTCTTCTAGTTTTCATTCATGAATACATGTTTCTTGCTTGCTATAGATCAGTAGAGAACAAATTTGAGACATGCCCTTGGAGGCACCTCAAATTTCATGTTTCTTCATAGCTTCCATGTTTTCTTCTTCCTTAGTCACATTAAAGAATTCTTGATTGCTCTTTAATAACTTAAGGATATTGTTGCTTATTTCATTCATGGTTTTATACATGCTAAGTATGATTTACGGTATGCCCTGCTTACCTATGTCTAGTTATAGCTCCATCCATGAAATTTCTCTTTGACTGATTAGATTATCATTTTGTTGAACCAAGGAGGCCTAGTTCCGATCTAGCCCTTTGTCTAAGACTATGCAAATCTTGTTTTCAAAGTGCCCAATAACTTGAAGTACTGTGTTTAGGCATTCCGGCATAGTCTTTTGAGTTGTTTGTCTGTCTTAAGTGTATTTCCCCAAAGTCTGATAGCCATTTCCCAAAGTTACAGAGTTATGTACCTCTATGCATGGCTTGAATGTTTATTTCTCTGTATTTATTAGCTTATAGTTACATTTTGCATGATTAATGGTTTGCCCTACCATGTTTATGTCTGCTATTGAACTAGTTATGCTTGAAATCCTTTGTTTTTCACAAACTTGATGTCCATTTACTCCATTTTTCCCAAAGATCCTTTCTACCTTGAATCAAATCGGCCCTTCAACAGCCTTGTATCACTATCTGATAGCTTTCTTGACCTCTTCGACCCCATAGCCCAGTTGATCTGAAATCTTTTTACCCATCTTATATCTTTGATCAGTTTCATCCCTCACAACCTAAAAAAACCAAAACCAAAAACTTACTTCATAACTAGCCTAAAATCAGAACACTATAAGCAAACACACAGAGATCCCTTGCACAAATAGAGAGAGCCCTCTCTGAGTCCAGGAAGGCTAGGTCCTTGGGCTCCAAAGATTGGTTTGATGTTACACTGTCATTTGGCTTACCAATCAGCCAAATCATAGGACCCTAACATAATGGCGATCATGGTGGGACTCTGAGTGATAAACAAACTTAGTTTCCCTAAAATCTTTAGAGACCTTTGAGAATACTGTCTGGCTGACTTATCCCACCACTCCCTAACATAATGGCGATCACGATGGGACTTTGAGTCAAAACATCCTAGGTATACCTTAGGAACTCTCAAAATCTCAGTCAAACTTAGAAGAGTAGAATATAGCTCTTTCACCATCTTAGCAAAATGATGATTCAGTTGTATGAAACTCTTCCAAACCTCACAGGCCAGCAGTCCATAGAATCATTTAGAGTAAACTCTTTTTGTTATCGCCACCCTATCAAAGTGATGAAACAAGTTTAGAATACTTTAATAAACCATAGGCTACACATAAAAAACTCATAAAAACCCCAAAAAACTCCCTTAGATTGGTTTTTTACAGTATTGGTGGTGGACCATACACATATACCTCAAAAAAACTAAAAATCCACCTGGCAACTCCACTAAGCCTCCAGTAGGCCTTACTACTTTACTAAACTCTAGGCTACTATTCGATCGACCTATCCCACCGCTCCCTAACATAATGGCGATCACGGTGGGACCTTCCGAGTTAGTGACAATCTAAGTACTCCTTAGTAACTCTCGAAGTCTCAATCAAACTTAAAAAACTTAAGTGTTGTTTGAAGAGTAGAAGCTATCTCCTTCACCATCTTAGCAAAATGATGATTCAGTTATAGGAAACTCTTCCAAACCTCATAGGCTACACAAAAACTCAGAAAACCCCAGAACATTCCCAGATTGGCTTTTTCCCTAGTTATTGGTGGTGGACCATAGCTACATCCCTACAAAACAACCAAGTTCCACCTGGCGACTCCAGTAGCCTCCAGTAGGCCTATTACTCCACTATTCCTTATAAAATCTCTTGGGAATGCATTAAGCAATCCCAATCATGCTGATGGTGGACAACACAATTTAAATCCTCCACCTGGTGACTCCACAACCTTCATTAGACCAAAAGACTCCACTGGTAGAGAACTTTAGACTTATCGAAAAGACACAGTGACCCTATCTGATTAACAAAGATGGATCCAAGGACACAAAGGAGATATTCTCTAATGAGCAGAGAACATATCCCTGGATTCCCACACAAAATTCCTAAAGACATAAATTGGATAGAAAACCTACCTATCTTTCGAGATGAAAAGTTTGATGACCCTTTGTTACATCTCATCAATTTTCATATACATGTATGGAGGTTAAAGGTTGAATGGCATGAGGACTGCCTTATGAAAATTTTCATGGGTACATTAGAAGGAAAGGCAAGAAAATGGTATGAAGGCCTAGAACCTTGCATCTTGTTTTACTTGAAGGATTTTCACAAAGTATTTTGTAAAAACTATATAGGGCATTGTCCATCTCTATCATTGGCTGAAAATTGTTGTGATCAATCTGAAAACCTCATACAACACCTTGTAAGCATTGATGAAAACTTAGGAAATTGGCATCCTGAGGATTATTTAGAGGAGATCCAAAATTTTTTTACCCAAACTAATCATCAAGATGACCAAGAAGAGTTGATCCCAGATGAAATCCATAAAAAAATAAGAGAGGATCCACAAGAGCTCTTTGAAAAGGTTGAAACAAATAACAATCCATCTACCCTTCCTTGTAAAATACAAGAGGACATTCAGCCACAAGATCAACTTCCACAAAAAATGGAAAGAAATTGTTGCCCAATCCAAAGAAAACAGAAAATACCTCCTCCTTTAACTGAAAAGGAAATAGATCAGATGTTATCCACTACTGCCTTACCTACTAAAGAAATTGCTCATAAAGAAACAATAGAACAAATTTTTGTTGAGGTTGAAATACCTCCTCAAGAATACATTCATCCTTGTAAGCAGTCACAAAAGGAAGAGAAACATCATGGTTCCATCCAGAGAAAAATAAAAACACCACCTCTTCTAACAAAAGAAGAAAACACTAAAATCCTAAGCATACAGCCAGCATCCAAACCTCTTTGTGAAGAAGATATGTATGTGTTTTCTATTACTAACTTATCTACTAATGTATTTTCTCATACTAAAAGTACAGAACAGATTGATGCTGATACTACAATATCTTCTCAAGAAGACCTGGTGCTAAAGAATAGTCCTACTCATCAGGATAATGGCTCACAAACAGGAATCATCTCACTAAATCAGGGTGTACCAAGATTGCTTGAAGGTAGCATAACATTACTTTCTGAAGTTTCCAAATCAGATAATCATAAAGAGGGAGAAGGGATTATTTCTCAAAAGAATCCCAAGGTTAGTCAAGTAAAGGAGGGAGTAATCCTAAATGAGGTCTATTGTTCAAATCCTCTAGGCCAGCTATTATTCAAAGACCCCTTTGTTGTTTCCCTAGAAACCTTTAAAGAAGGAGTAGTGTGTTCTATCATGAACAAGTTGCTACCAAGAATGAGAAAAAACTTAAGCACTACTGTCCGAAAACAAGCCAAATGGGAGTGGCCTTTTCATTACTTCAGCATCATGAAAGAACTAAACCAAGATCAACCATGCAATCATCTACTTGACTGGCTATATTGGAAAGAAGAGTTCACCAAATGAATGTATGTTGTGTATAGTTTAGACTAGGATAGATAGATAGCTGTGAAAAATAAGCTCAGCCTTGTGAGCATCTTTTCAGTTTTAGTTTTTTTGAAGAAAAAGTAAAAAGCAGAAAATTCAAAAAAAATAGAAGAATAGAAAAGAGGGTAGTTGAAAAATAGAAAAAGGCCCCATGTTCAAAAAAAAAATATTCATTCAGAAAGCGTGAAAGTCTAAATGCCGCTACTTGTGCTTAAATGTCTTGTTCAGTTATCTAGCCTAATATGTCATCTATGTCAAAGGATCTCTTTAAGTTGATTTTATGGAATGAAACATTAACAGTGGTGAAGGAAGAAAACATATAAGAAAACAAAGGGCAGCTTAAGATCAGGTAAGGAATTTTAACCTAGCCTGCTTTCAGCATACTCAAAGGAAAACAAAGAATAGCTTAAGATCAAGTAAGAACTTTGAATCTAGCCTGCTTTTAGCATATTCTCAATGGAAAAAATTAAAGATAAACAAATAATAACCTAATATCAGGTAAGGACTTTGAACCTATCCTGCTTTTGGCAATACTCTTAGGGAACTTTTCAAAGCTACTATTGGAGATAAACTAGAGGACAGGGCTAACCATAAACTTCTCTAGTTCAACTTTAATTAGCAGGCTTTTCAAGATAACATTTAAGATAAACAAAGAATAGCCTAAGATCAGGTAAGGACTTTGAACCTATCCTGCTTTTGGCATACTCTCATTGAACTTTTCAAAGCAACTGTTGGATAAGAAACTAGAGGACAGGGCTAACCATAAAATTCTCTAGCTCAAATTTAATTAGCAGACTTTTCAAGAACATTCAAAGACAATATCTCAAGTTGTACTCAAGAAACATGGGTTTCCCAACACTTCACTGGTTATACTCTATTGAATTATCCTCAAATAAACAATCAGCAGAAAACATAAAGGATAAAGATTTATCAGTGAGATTTAGGGTACTTTAGAAGTAAATCCTAATCTACATTTGTTGTTCTTTATAAGATAAAGTGAACAATATGAAAACACAAAGAAAAATGACAATTAGAGTAATAAACACATCACCATTGACATCGACCAGGATCCCATAAATCAGCTATTGTATTTGATGTTCAAACCAATTACAATATTCAAGTCCAGTGGGTCTTTACAGCCTCAAACTTCTCATCTCAGCTCATGTATCTTCAATTCCTAACAGAGCTACAGCATGCTTCAACAGCTATTTACATTCAACAATTATCCAAAGACCAACCTGTATACTATCTTCTAGAAAAGTATTTATAGAAGAAATGAGGAGGTGGAGTGAAAGAAAGGCCTATCTATTCAATTAATGCAGAGTTAGTGCTTCTCGGTCTTTGGGAGGCCAAAGGGAGAAGTCTCAAATTTTTTAACTCTGTCAATTGATTATTACATTAAATTTCATCAACTTTAGTCACTTTTGTTGACTTTGGGGGCTTTTGGTAGGCTGGCAATTAATTTTGAGTTGTCTTTGACAAATATCTCTGACTCTGCATTAACTGTGTATTCTTTTGAGGCAAATTAGCTGGCAGGTGGAATTTTGAGTAGTAATTTCCTTATTGATGGGGCTTTTGGAGGCTTCCTTTGCTGATTTATCATGATCTGTTGCTTTAAATATTGATTTGTGCTGATTTGGCGCTTTGAGCTTCAATTAGGCCTTTGATTTTTCTTTCGGGCCTTTATAATCATCTTCAGAGTCTTCAAACGTTATATGTTGTCTTTTTTAACTTTACAACCATGGATTAACCTTAAACCTGTACGATTAAACCTTTAATCTATAGGATCAAGCCTTTAATCTTCAATCTTGCGCTTTAATCCCTTTGTCATTGGTTCTCGGTCTTTCTGTTTTTTATTCACTGTATCAACCTTTAATTCCCGTGCTTTATCCAACATTTTCTTGTTTTAAACCTTGGAACCTTTATCTTTATGCTAAAACCATCTTTGGCCTTTTGTTGACTGTATTTACCTTTTAAATCATCCCTTTTCTTTGTTTCTCGGCCTTCTTTGTCGGGTTATGCTCCTTAATCTTAAACCTTTATGCATTAACCCTTAAATCATTGGTTAAGTCTTTATCTCCACAAACCATTGGTTAAGCCTTTTAACATTCGGTCTTTGGCCTTAAATTTTGATTTTAAGCTAAAACCTTCATCTTCGATACTCTTTAGATCTTAATCGCTGTGTTTACTGGTGTAAAGGTGGCTTTGGCCTGTGGAGGGTTTAATGATATAACCAGTGTTCGTAAAACATTGATTAATACTCAGATTTTATACCCTCAATAGCTTCTTTCCTGTGTAGATTAGTATTCAAAGGATGGTGATCTTCGACCCTATCCCTTTATAGACAGTGGGAAGGGTTTTTGTGTTATAAAACCACCACGGAACCTGCAAAACATAATAAACACGTTTATAAAAAAATCCTGCGAGGTCAAAAATACTGCTTTAGAGGCTAGGAGGGCGAGAGGGGAAATATACAGAGGAAATACATGCAGGAAGAGGTCAAATGGAGGAAAATAGTGAAAGCCAAGCTTAAAACTGATTTTTGCGCGAACATGAGCAAAAGTGGTTTTTGGAAAACCACCGGTAGTTTTTGCGCAGCAAATGGGAGGTAAGTGGTTTAGCCCGGAGGGAATGCAATCCAATTATATCACACCACGCATCCTTCACCATACCACCAATCTCATGTGACTTTTGGAGGTTAAACTCCAGATGCAAAAATTGCACGATATACGATATCGACCGTTGGATGAGGAGGGGTGGATCCAACGGTCGGGAGAGAAGCGCGATGGGAAAGATGCGCATTGGGAGCTTTAGTGGGAGCCAGGTGTCAGCGAGTGATTGGATGAGGGGTTTTCGTAGTGGATGGTAGGCCCTGGCGGAGTTAGGTATCGGGTTTGATCGGGGTCGTTGGATCATATAGATCATTGGCCACGATTGATGAAGAAGGGTGATGAGTATATATGGGTCGGGTGAACAATGGATAGGAGGGGCTTAAGGGGAAGTGCTTGGTAGTGTTTATATGAAGGAAAATGGACCAGGAGCGAAAGGAAAGGGCTGGGGCTAAAGAGAAGGGGGGATTATCGCATCTGCGGGGGAAGGGGGAGTGATGCAACGAAAAAAGAAATAACGTTGATGCGATGGGGACTTAAGAAATAGGTGCAGGGGCATGGTCTCATGGAGGGATATGTGACCAAGGGCCAGGAGAGAGAATCTAATCGCATTGTCGGGGGGTACATGGGTGAGGGGATGAAGAACTAATACAATGCTGATGCGATATAAAATTGCGATGTGATAAGCGTTAGCATCAGGTCACGGGGCTCGGGCATATGAAGGAGAAAGAGCTGGGGGCTAAGCCGAAAGGGGCTAAAGCCTGTAAGGGGTGGAAGAGGTTCTCCAATGGTTTTTATGCGATTCTATGAGTTGGAAAGGCATTTTTCAAATGTTTCTTAGGATAATGAAGGGAAATTTAGAAGGAGAAAAAGGGGACTTTAATGGAAAAAATGAAGGATTAATAGGGGCAAACAATGAGTGACACAGGTTTGGAAAATGGCCTAAAAAAAATCTTTTCGGATAACAGCATGGCTTTTTGGTAGATTTCTTCAATGAAACAGCAGTACAGCAGTGCTAAGGAACAACGGGATTTTGAAGGGAACAACAGGTTTAGGAACAACATTGTTTTAAGGAACAACACTTTTTAAGGAACAACAGACTTCATGAATGAATAATTTTCTATGAAAATAATCTCTTGAAGGCTCAAGACCTGTTTTAACCATCATTTTCTATGACAAAAAATTATCGATGGCTAACAAAAGCAATGAGGAAAACCAAAATGACAGTGACAAGAATGGAAAAGACAGTCAAGAAGCAGAGTTAAAAGTTTTTTTCCATAGGCAAGAAAATGATGAAAAAGGGCCAACTAATGAAGGTACCCAAGGTAGTGACCATGAAGAACAAACAAACAGCAGTAAGGAAGACCAAGAGGGTGATGATAGCATGGAAGGAGGTGAAGAATTAAGCAGAAACAATTTTACAAATGCAGAGCTAGATAAAGATGATGAAGGTGCTGAAAATGATGAAGACCATGGGACAGAAGCAACGTTTAAAGAAGAATAAGAGAAGAGTGATGATGACCAAGGAGAGGCAGCCTCTCAAAGGGAAAACAGTGAGCTACAAAAAGACCAAGACAGTCAACTAACCAAAGATAGTCATGGAAATGAATATGTGCCCAACAAGGATCAAAGTGCCTCTAACATTTCAAAAACAGAGAGGGACAGTCCTAAAGATGTTGATATTGATGGTGGAATAAAGGATAGTAAGGGTGCTTGTCAAAGGGGCAGCCAAGGACAAGGTAAGGGAGATGTACACACAGATATCATCCATGAAGAGCAAAACAATCCTAAGGCCACTAGTGATCAAGCTTTGCAAGTAAAACTTGTTGTCCCTTTCACCTTTACCTATCAAAGAGGAGAAAGGAATGTGTTTACTGCCTCCAAAGAGAAAACATCCATGCATTCCTCCTCAACTCCAATAAGAGACAAAGGTAAACAAGAAGTGGAAGAGGAAGAGGACAAGCATGAAGAAGAAAAAGAATTTGAGCTCATTCACATAGACAGTGAGGATGAAAATGAGACAAGAATAGTAAACTCTCTTCTATAAGACCGGAACGCATAGATCAAAGACTTGGAATTTGAGTTATAGAGGTCTAAGGATCTCATTCACTTTTTTCAAATGCAGAACAAGAAAATGAGTGTCCAACTGGCCATCTATGAAGCAAGGGCATTCAAATATCAAAAAGAAGCTCAAAGGTCACAAGTGCAACTGAAGGAATACATGGATGCCTATGAAGAAAGTGAGGATGAAGAGGGTCAAACTAGAAGAAGACCTAGGACCATGGGTTTAAGAAAAGCATTGGCTAAGTAAAGAGAGGAAGAATCAGCCCAAGCACAACAATTTCCTTTCACTGAACTCCTTGCCATGGAAATTGAGCATAATAGAGAAGCATGGCTCGAGAGAACCAACGTACATCTAGAGGCCCAATTGGAGAAGGCCAACAAAGACTTGAGCTTGCAAAGTAGAATGATTGAGCATTATAAACGAATAAATCACTTTGGAAGGAAAAAGCTCAAAACTGCCCAAGATGAGGGCCCGACACCAAAAGATGAAAAGGACCAAGGTAGGCTTGGTATTTTGGTCCACGTTTCTTTGCAGGTCTCCAATGACCCATGAGGCACCTACCTACCGATTTTGAGGCAATTTGGACAACTTTTTGTTTTTTCCAAATTTTGACCCCTAGGAGCGCAGCACCCCCTATGATGCGCTTTTTCCCAAGGAATATTCAGGATGCAAAGTTTACTTTTTTGGATTACCCATCACTAGAGGAGTATTCTCACCAAATTTCAGCTCAATTGGAGTTGTTTTGACCCCCCAAAAGGATCAAATACACTTAATTTTTCACATTTCTGCCCACTTTTCTGAGCAGGTGCTGTGCTCCTGGAAGTCTTGGATTTTTCCACTTTTTGGGCAACTTTCAGAGGTCAGATTGAAGCAATAAAGGTATATCTATAAATTATACTTCCATAGCTTTCCAACGAGCCATCACAGAGCCTTTTCCGACATCGGGAAGGCCTCTAAAACACCGCTGCAAAAAGGCCTATTTTGGTGTTGCGCTCGTGGCAGAATTTCAGAGTTTCACATAGTATGTTGTGCTCCTGTAACTGGCTGGGAAAAATGTGCGTTTGGCAAGTTTTCTTAGGCATGTCAGGCCTAAAATTCAATATTATTTCCATTTGTAGTTGGAAAAGATATTTTGTTAGATATTTTTGTGCCTTGGGCTTTGCAAAGTCTCAAGGACAAGTTAGGATATTTCTCTTTGGCCAATAGGCTTCTAGGTGCTCTAGCAGGCTCTCCTCTAATTATTTGTTATATAAGGCATGAGGATTCATTGTAAATAGTTGGGACTTGATGTGTTATAGAGCAATACATGGTTTTATGAGATTGGAGATGATATTGGTTTTATGAAGTGAATGAATGGCTTGTGTGGCTTGATGATGGAGAAGCATGTTTGCAGGATTCCATAGCTTGGTGAATGGTGATGTCTTCTTAACTTGTTAATGTTTTCTTGTTCTCATTTATGTTTCATTATTCTTGGTTGCTATATATCATAAAAGTATAGGTTGAGACATGCTCATGGAAGCACCTCAAACCTCCTGTTTGTTATAACCTTGATGTTTTCCTCTTTTAGTCATCTTAAGGAATTCTTGACTACTCCTTAGGCCCACTAAAACTTATTTTTGTTTCTTGAATGGTTAGTATGCTAGCTTATAAGTATGATTAATGGTATGCCCTGCTTACTTAATTTTTTCAAAACTCTGTCTTGAAGCTTTCCTATGAAATATTGATTGATTAGGTTAAGACAAAAAAGTCTCATTTTGATCTTGCCTTTTACCCATGCTTACCAACTTATTTCAGAGTTCCCAATGAATTTTTATATGCTGTATAGGAGTTCCCTCTTCATATATTGAGTTGTTTGTTTATCTTACGTGTTTTCCCCAAAACGCTGAAGGTGAATTTGTAAAGTTAGGAGTTCTAATGCTTCTATGTCTCACCAGAATGTTCATCTTATATGTTTATCAGTTTGAGTATTGTTCATAGAGATTAATGGTTTGCCCCACCTCATGAGTTATTTCTTCAAATTATATATGTATAAGACCTCTTAGTCTTTTCACAAACTTAATGTTCATTACACCATCATACATCACTTAAAGGATGCATTCACCCTACTAAATCGGCCTTGCAATACACCCTGTTTCATCATTTATACACCCTTGAATTCATCTGATCCCATAGCCCTATTGATTTGATAATCTCTCATTCCACCTATACTACTTGAGCATATTACCCCAACCCAAAACAAACAAACAAACCTACACTTAAGAACTAGCCTAAAATCAATCATCCAAAGCAAACAAGTTCACATCCTTCACATAATAGAGAGAGCCCTCTCTGAGTTTGAGAAGGCTAGGTCCTAGGACTCCAAAGGCTGGTCTGATGTTGCCCTATCATTTGGTTTAGCCAATCTTCCAAATCAAGGGAACCCAACAGAGCTGATTTATACAAAATCAGGATATATTTACAATATCATGCCGAACGCCCCGTGCCTGAAAACTTATCAAGAATTACCAGGCGCGTCGAACTCTGCATATGGACTAATTTTGATCCAAATTTACCTAGTCAGTAGAAGTCAAAACCCCGGTTACACGTATGGTTCTACCCTGAACGTACCACAACCTAGTTTTCAAATTCATCATATGCCTTAGCAAAATTTGACCAATAGGGCGCAGTTATATCACCATGGAGGACCCTATCCTCCAGCTCAGGGGACCTAGTACGCAAAGAGAAATACTAACGAAAGAGCTCCCCCCCAACATCCAGGTGCAAACCAGGGATTGCGTTATGCTCAGTCCCCAGCACAAGACCCACCTATCCATAATAACGCACATGTCAACTTTGTGCAGTCTTCCCAAAACCAACCACACCAATCATATAACCAAGAGAACTACCCTCCTAATGTGGTGAAGAAAAAATGAAAAAAAAAAATCCCAAAGGGAATCTTGGACAGGGGAGCAACAACCAGCAATGCCCGCCACGATCTCAGGCTGGAGGCAACTCCAACCGGAATCAAAACTAGAAGCTAAGCAATGCCTAACGACAGAGCAAAAGGCCACCTCTTCAAACAAACCATTCTTGTTCTATATATGGTGAGTACGACCACTATACTCACCATTGTCCCGATCTCCCTGAGCTGAAGAAGCTGCAGAGTAACTGAGGACAAGGAGGATCTTCCCAGTGAACAACTATGATGTAGGAACCTTTGCCCCATCAAGGGACAGTCAAAACTCAGCAACAAAATCTAGACGACTCCGGGAAAAAAAGCCATGAAATATACATGATTGGTGAAGATATGTTTTTTCCAAACACGGAATCACAATTATGACACCCCACCAAACACCAATGCATCAGGGGTGAGTACCAGTGCACCAACTGCACCTTTGACCATTTCAAAGATGCCTATTGAACCATTGCCAAAGATGGCAAAGGGACCCAATCGGCGGGCAGGAAACTACTCCAAAGTGACCCACAGTTATAGCATCGTTGACAATTTAGCCCAATCTCCCACTCCTTTGTCAACTTTGGAATTATTGCAGTCATTCCCAAAAAAATGGAAAGCCTTACTTTCCGCGTTAGGTGCTATCGACCCTGCTGATACGCACCTAATGGCTTTTAATTTAGACAAAGTCGCCCCTAGGCTTCCTTCCATGTTTGCCTTTCAGATACCAGTGTCGGTCAAGAAAATCACCATTCACCGATGTGTCATTGACGAGGGTGCAACCATATGCATCATGTCAAGAAATGTTTGGCATAAGTTAGGGTCTCCTGAGCTAAAACCTTTATTCATCACGCTTAGAGCATACGACAGTCATCCTTTGACCCCCGTTGGCCTCTACCAAAATGTCCCAGTCTTCTTAGCTAGAAAGACGGTCCATATAGACATTGAATTCTTGGACATTCACTTGGACTATAACATACTCCTTGGTCAGAGTTATATGTACGCCATGTCAGCCATAGCCTCCTCCGTCTTCCACATTATGATGTTCCCCCATGAGGACCGCATCATTACTATCGACCAATTGACGCATAGTGAGAAGCGACCCCTAACAAAAACTGATGTAATTCTACCCTATGTAGATACATCCTTGGATACGCTGTCACGATACCAAGAATATGGCCCTGGCCAGTTCAAACTATCATCCATTCTAGGATCATTCCTAGGATATTCCCCCATTATACCTGAGTCATCACTCGATGTCACAGGGGCTCCAGTGTGCATCATGTCCACATCAAGTGCCGAATTTAATCAAGACACATACACAAGAATTTATGACACCAAGTCCTCAGCCACGATAGCCTATCTAGCCTACACTGCTTCCCAAACCCATTTCCTCTACCCCCCAGTTGGTTTCGTTTCCCAACAGCTTTTGGCAACAGTGGTGTTACCAAACATATCATTTTCAATACCAGTTTGGTATCTCATTCCCTCTACGAGGATAGGAGCCACACACATCACTTCCACAGGGTTAAAGCCCCTCAAGCCCGAGGAGGCCCCGCCCATCCAAGAAAAGGTCGAAAACATCCATGCAAAGGAAAATCCCATTGAAAAACCGATGATTACGGCTAAGAAAAATGAGAAGAGAGGAAAGAAGATGGAGAACCCCGTCATAAAACTGGACTCACCTGTTTGCGCCATATGTGACATAATAGGACACCCTACCCATATCTTCTCAGAGCTGGATGAATTAAAACCACTCCTTGGCTCTAAGGCAGACATCGTGGTGCCACATTCCTGTAAAAAGGAACCTGCCACCAAAGGTAAAGGCAAAGCATTGCATACCAATCACGCATGCGTTATCTACAACAACTATGTGCACTACACCCATCATTTCCCAGAGATCCCGCGATATAGGGATACCTTACACACCATCGAGCGATCCTGTCAAGAGGATCCCCCCACCCAGGCTGCTAGAAATGCACCTTGTACCATATTGTACCTATAGGAAGAATGAAGGGCACCAGAAAGACCCCCATTCATGTCCCCTCCTGTTATACGTTGCACACTATGCGATGAACGTGGTCACTTCCTCGAAGAATGCGCAGCCCTGGAACTCATCCATAGATGGTATCGTATAGAACGGGTTTATTACGTTAAATTGTGGACAACGCAATTCACATGTCCTTTATGCATTGAAAATCACCTTCTGGAAAATTTCCACTATATCCCCTGATTCCGGCTAGCCCTCACTAGTTTACGCTCAGCCATAGTCTGCCTCTCCCAAGAAGATGACATGGACGTGGAATCCATGGACAACTCCACAACCCAAGAGGAGGTAACCAACAGATCCATCTTGTTCTTGTCAGTTGAAAAGTGATCAATCTGGGAACCCCCAGTTACCCCCAACTGCTCTCTACGCAGAAGACCAACTAGCGTGTTATGCAAAATGCCCAATCATGTGGTCACTACTTGCCCTGATTTAGCAACATTACGACATTGGTTCCCCGCTAGACTACAAACTGAGCATGATGGGACCCCCATATCTAGGCTATTTTTCCTAGTATGTCAGGGAAATCACTATGAACAAAACTGTACTTATATCTCACAAGTTCTTCCTACCATCGATATGATTCATACCATAGAGAAGAAATGGGACGATAACCTCAAGCGATTTAGAAATTACATCACCCCTAGGCTAGCAACCCCACACCCACATGGGCATGATGGACAAACTAGGACAACACACCAACCAAGCATGACCCAGGCCAAGAGGATAACATGCAAACTATGTGATCTGAATGACCACTACGTCAATCAGTGCAGAGAACTGAAGCCCCTTGCAAATAGTTTTGACAGAGTCTCTTCACTCCCTCAGAGACTTCTCTCTAACCAAAAGAAGATCACACATACCTATTGATGGATTTGTTCACATTTTCACCATACGATTAAATGTGCACATCTCCCCAAGCTAAGAGCGGAAAGAGCAGTGTTAATTCTACACTCCCCCAAAGAGGTAGACACACATCCAAGCCAACAACCCAGAAATGGAAGCAGAAGACCACCTCTTCTACAATAGATCCTTTCCAAGCGTCCACATCATGGACAACAAGTAGTGTTGATTCCCATACAATCTACTCAATTGGCACTGTGGTACCATGCACCATTTGCACTGGCCAAAACCATGCCCCAGAGGTATGCCCACTAATGGAAACATTCAGGCACCTCTACAGCAGGCACAATTTCCACCCACAAGAAATTGACCATCTTATCGAGGAACCCTACCTTGCGATTACGAAAACTCCCATCATGGAGATTCTTCCCCCATCGAACATCGATGACATGATACACCACATACGATGTGTATCATCTCATTTTGGAAATAGGATTGCAACTGCTCCCACGTCCTAATATTTCCACCTTATTCCTATCACAAAAGGTCAAGGTACCTTGCGCTTTTGCATTGATTTCTATGAAATCCCAAATTTGCATGCCGCTATCGAACTCCTCGATGAAACCCAACCTCTAGAAAAATGCCTAGCACAACTACAGCTCTTTGACAAAGTCAAAGATAGTCGCTGCAACATAATGAGGCCCATAAGAAAAGGGTAAAAGCATCATTCGGCCGCCACATCAACCCTCATTCATTCACCGAGGGAGAACTAGTCCTCCGCTATGATGTCACAAAATAAGCCCTAGGGACAGGAAAGTTCGAAACTTTGTGGAAAGGACCCTACATCATAAAACATTGCCTTCGTCAGGGGTCATACATCTTGATGGAACCGGATGGGACATGCCTTAGCAACCTCGTCAACGGACTTTACCTCAAGAAATTTTACCCATAAGGGCCAAGATGGCCCTTCCCTAGAGTGAATGTACACAAACCCAACCACTATAAATTTTTGACCAAAAGACTTATTACAAAATGTGCTCAAAGTGCCGCCATGGATCACCAACTTGAACCTTAATTCAGATTTTTTGATGGAGTATCAAGATGGTCTCAAATTTTAGCCATAGCTACCTAGGTCATCTATCACCCTGACCAATCACCACTCTACACAAACAATGTGTGCATCGGTTCAGCAACAAAAAATCAGGCAAAATATGACGTTGTCATTAGAATTATGTGCAATGCCCTCTAACAGGGCATACTCCATATGCACGTCTACCTCGATTCCCAGTTAGTAGTGTCGCAGTTAAACCAAAAATTTGAGACAAGAGATTCACATATATTTAGAAAATATTTATGTGCAAAAATATTAAGCATAAAATATCACTATATTCTATTTACACATGTACCAAGGAGTCAAAACCAAGCAGCTGATCGCATAGCTAAAAATATTCTAAACTGTAATGCATCTCGAATAAACCATCATACATAAAAACCAAAAACATAGATATCCATCAGTATAACATCATCCATAAACCATACAGGTGACACAACATGTAGAGCCACAGAAAATATCTCTCTCATATATATATCTATATATATATATAGATATCATCATGTACATGTCTGAGCATAAAAATGGTGTCACTGACCCATCAGCCAGCCCAAAGATACACAAAAAAGTCGTCAAATATAGGGCAAGCATCCTCATAATGGGTGCTTTCCCCCTGTGCAAGTAGACTATAGGGCGGTGCTCCCTCAGGCGGGGCACCTGGACCCACAACTACTCCTGCTACCACTACTAAAGTCGCCGTCAAAACTGAGACTGCCACTCGACATGAAATAGGTCGATAGTCTCTCTCCCGGACCATCACCGTCTCCAGCTAGACCTCCTCAAGATTATCCAAAAAACCTCGAGAAGCCATCCCCTAGGTCAAGCGGTCCACTCGACCCCAGGCATTCTCTAGAACTAAAACATGAGTAGACAACTCAGCATTGAAAACCTCCACCGCACAGCACGTGCCACCTCTATATCGGCCCAAGCTCGCTCGGCCACAGCCTCGACAGTAGCCGAGCTATTGCCCTCTCCCGAAGGGCAGGCACCACCACCAAGTCCACCGCCAGGTCCTCCAGCAGCATCTCCTCCCAACCCTCCAAGACCGCCCTGAGTTCTCTGAAGAGGACCGTGGCCGACCATTCGAGCCACGGGGTGACCTACCTAGCCAACATCTGAAAGAGTAACCAAAACTATGTCAGTGTCACCATCAACACACATAAGCACATATATACTCAGATAAATGCAGAAAACATAAAAAACATACATGTTGGCCCCCAAGCATAACTAGAGGTGTTAGTCAATGCGCATTTTTCACTGGAGGGAGAGCCATCTCTGGATCCCCCCGGAAGTCCATCCCTGCATATGGGAATGGCAGAAACATTTGGGGTTCACCTCGAACCAGGCCTCCATTGTGGCGTTCCAGTAATGCCCCACCATGCCCCCACCACCTCATGGCATCACTGGAGCCCACCTCCTCATACGCGGCTCTTGTGGCCCCCTAAGAGGCATTGTCACCACTGGTCTCAGAAACACTACCCACTCATACATAATGCTAGCGTACACAAACAACTTCGATCCATTGTGAAACTTGTTGAGTTGCATCAACATCCCATCATAGCAAAAGTGAGAAAAATCAAATAAGTGTCCAACCCTCAACCGGCACAAGACTCCAACCATTGGCTAGATGCCCGATGCAGAGCCGATGACCTTGCAAGTCACATAATCACTGCCAGAGCACACCGCTCGGCCAAATATGTCACTGATGCAATGTTGATGCACCCCTCCGTAAGAGGTGCCCCACCACAATGACATCTCTGAAACCTCTCCAAACCCACTCTCCCAGAAGGGAGTGGATACCTCAACGCCTCACCATGAGGCAGTAACCTGGTCACAAAGTATACATCCGTCTCAGGACGGATGGCCAGGTTAGTCCCATGCAACACAAACATGTTGCGCCTCATGCACCAATGCTGAATCAAGTAACGAAGAAATCAGTCCTGCGACCGAAGAAGCTCTTTTCTCGCGAACTTCAAGAGCCCCCATTTCACCAGCCGACAGCACGCCCCAGCATCAGCAGCCAATGCAGTACAGAGCTCGGGCCAATCCCGCTCCCTCAACAACAACCTTTCATCCAAACAGGAACCCATCAGACACAGAAAAAACATCAAAAATAAGCCAAAACTCAAAAATTTATGCCTCAACCTTTTGCATGCTTGTCCCTCAAACATGCGCGCTCAAGGCGCACCTGTATTTTCCACAAGCACACATAAGGCGCGTAAAAACAGGGGAATAGAGCACTTAGATCACGTGAATCCCTCGGAAATGCACATAGAGGGCACGCCCTTGCCCTAATCGCCCACGCAATCTAGGGCAAAAAGTCACTCAGAATCCATACAAGCAAAGTTTGTACGGACCTCGACACCATCAGACTAAAAAATTAAAGTGCAGGACGTCATGGAAGTTACCTGGGCATAATATCACTAATCCCTTATGCTAAGGCTGACCACAACAGTAAGAATTGCTCCGCAAAAGCCTCCGACCTCTGAAAAACTCAACAAGCACAAATGAATTGAATTAGGGACATATTCACCTATATCTCACCCTTTTCAGAAAATTTGGAGGACCACAAAGAGAGATCAAAAGGTCTGTTCTCTGAACCGTAAGCAGCATTGTGATAAGCACTCCATAACGAACAGAGGTGATGCCACACATTCACACTCCCGAAAAAATAATTTTTCAGTGCTGACAGGTATGCCCTCTCTCATCCTCTTTTTTTTTTAAAAAGCTCATGACTTTCAATAATATTTTATAAAGAAGATGCTTTCACTTGAGGTATTTGTTTTTGCAGGAAAATCTCGCAAACCATTTACAATTCCATCCACTAAAAGTTCCAGTGCAGGTATCATTCTACCCCCAGCATGATAGAGTCCCAGAAAACTCTGCATATCCTGACATCATTTCTCCATCAGAATTCAGCCAGGTTCCACATATCTGACCATGTTTATCATCACCTCACCCTGCACATGATAAACATACTCATTGGTTGGTAGAGCCCCCCCTCCATGGTGCTCGTCACCCTTAGTAGACCACATATCACATAAAAAGAGACACCATGGCCATACAAATTTAGTCTGGGAAGCACCTCATGCGCATCCATCCACCATGCATAAATGTCAAGTTTTACCATACAGAATAAAAACCCCTTCCCGGACGACCAGGCTGTACAAGCAGATCAAAAGCACACTACCACACCTCGTATTTGGCCCACCATACCACCACCAGCATAATCCCATCTATGATACTTTTTCATCCGCTTCATCAACCTCACACATGAGACCAACCAATGGGGCCCCCACCCTCAGCAAAACACCTTCCTCACAAAAATCGGTGAGCAAACACTCTCATGTTTTGGGGCACCCATCTCTGTGTTTTCTACAAACCAAACCCTATTATTTTATTCTTTTGGTAAGTGTACAAAGACTGAAAATGGTGCTCTACATCACCCATTATCTCATTCATATTTTATCCCATGGCAGCAGTCCCTGAACACCTTTGGTCGGAATATCACACCCTCACGCACAAGCCACCATGACATTCATAGCCATTTTATACCTACACTAGAAGTCCTACCGACTCCAGGAATTTCCCCCATCAGAAATAACTATGACTGCCACCAAGCTGCTTAGTATACTCCGATCTTGGGCCACTGAATCCCCATCATTAGTTTTTAGTCACCCCTCGCCAACATGCCTATGTTAAACCCATCACATCTAGGTCCTTGACCCTTCATATCAGTGACCCCTTGTTCAGTTGAGGCTTCCTTTTTGTCGACTTCAACACCTATTTTCCAAAAAGGAAGTGGTACCTTGGATCACCCCTCTCCATAAAAGGGGCATCCTTGGGTGGCACTGTGGGAGACATCATTGCCCACAGATGTCATGGATCCTCCTAACATTCAACTACAACAAAATTTTTCATGTCAAGATGGTATCGTACCTTACAACCATTGCAATTTGATCAAATTCGTCGAAGACCCATTCCTTCATAAGTGTCTCTTTCAACAATGCTTACACGGGAAGGTCCTAGCTAGCACCTATGCATACAATGCCCAACTATATGCCATACCAATTTTACGCATATGGGTACCAAATTCCACCTATTTTCAAATAAAAAAAGCCCCGAAGGGCGTTAGCAGTTGTAGTCAGCAACCACTAGATCACTAGCATATTAGTGACATAGACAGAACATGTATCTGTTAACTAGATTTTTTTAACTAGCCACAACATCACAAGCATGGGACATGCCCGCCTCGTCAAAAATTTGTATTTATATTGTATTATATTTGCTTACAATGGTCTCGTAGGACATGGTCATTCTTCGAACTGGCACAAGGTGTCTCTAATTTCGAGCTTCACGTAGCTCTCTCTCTCTCTCTATGCACAATATACAAAAAAGAAACTATAATGTATTTCGGCCATCCAGTTCTTCCTAGACCTCACACATTAGGGGGAAACTGTTAACACTAGAAAATTGTACAAGAAAAGACGACATTATTTAATGTCAGGCAGAAGGATTTACAGGGCTGAGAAACATTAAATAATCTGGAAAGTATTTTAAAATCTCTAACGTCTGAGAAAAAATCAAATTTGAGAAAGTCATAAATGATTTTGCGTGCATAATCCTTCAAGAAGAGCACCTTTGCATGCCTTTTAACCCGAAATGTGCGCAATCCTGAGAGTGGCGGAAGTCGCTTTCCAGGACCACAAAAAAGCACACTCCAGGATAGTGATTTCACACTTGAAGCCACCTAGGGACAGCCACCAAAGCCTCCTTAGACATCAAGGGAGAACACAATGAAATATTTGTGGCACACAATGGAATCATACCCCTCTCTTGGGTCACCATCAACAATATACCAAAAGAGGGAAGTGTTGGCTCCCTGTAATTTATGAGAGTGGCAAGAATAAATGCTGCAACAGCCACATCAGAACCACTTTGGAATCCTAGGATCTAGCCTTCCTGGATTCAGAGAGGGATCTCTCTATTATTTTCTTTGAATGATATATCTTTATGCTCAACTATGATATTAAGCTAGTTATGAAGCTCATAGGAACTTGTTTGTTTGATTGATTGTTTGGGATGGATATCAGAAGAGGAAAAGGTTACTAGCAGGGTGAAGGTGAGAGCAAGTTGAAAAATGTTTCAGCTGATAGGATAGGTCAAAGATAGTGTCAATCCATTGGGCTATGGAGTCACAAAAGGATTTAATTATACAACAGTTCTGCAAGGATTTCCATGGGGCAAGTCATCTATAGCAAAGGATCTCTTTAGATTGATTTGTGGCATGAAACATCAAAGTGTTGTGAAAGAAGCAAAGTTAACAAACTTATTTGGACAAACTTTTACTAAAGCACTCTTTTCAGACAACAATCCAGTAATCTAAAAGACTACTTTCAGAAAGGAGAGAACATATAAGAAAATGAAGGGCAGTCTAATATCAGGTAAGAACTTTGAATCTATCCTACTTTTAGCATACTCTAAAGGGAAACTTTCAAAACAACTATTAAAGACATGACCAAAGGACAGGGCTAACCATAGACTTCCCTGGTTTAGAATCTACTTAATATGCAATGAAAATATCATTCAAGAACAATGTATCAAGTTCTACATAGCAAGACATGGGCTCGCCAACATTCCTTGACTAGTTATACTCTTTTGAATCATTCCCAAATTAACTGTTAGAAGAAAACATAGAGATAAAGCTTTCAGACAAAAATAGGGTACTATGCAGTAAATCCTATTCTAAATTTTCTATTCTTTATTAGAGAAAATGGACAGCATGAAAAACATAAGGAAAAACAAATACAGTGAAGAATAACAGCACAATTAACATAGACCAGGATCCCATGAATCAGCTTGTATTATTGATGTTCAAACCAGTTACATACTTCAAGTCCAACAGGTCTTTACAACTCCAACTTCTCTTCTCAGCCTAGTATTCTTCAATTACATCACAGCACTTCAGCATCTTTAGCAACTATTTACACTTGATAATAATTCATCTAACAACCGACCAACCCTTTACAATGTGCTCCTTATGGAGTATTTATAGATGAATGAGGGGGTGGAGTGAAAGAAAGGGCTCTAATGTGTTCATTTAAGAGAAAGTAAATGATTCTCGACCTTAGGGAATTTACATAACCCAAGATAAAGAATATTCAATGTCTTAACTTTGTTTCAATGAATTTTTTATTAACTTCTGAGCTACTTAGTCACTTTTGTTGACTTTTAGGCATATTTGGCAGGTTGGCAATAAATCCTGAGCTGTCTTTGTAAAATATCTCTAACTGTGCATTCAATTTGTATGCTTTTGAGGAAAACAAACTTGTAGGTGGAATTTTTGGTCCTTTTTGGGAGTAATTGCTCTTATGATATGTCATTCGAAACATTCTTTTGGGTGATCTGTCTTGATTTGTCACTTTAAACATTGATTATCCTTTGGTTATGCTTTAAGGCCTTCTTAATCATCTTTTTGTCTTTGTCCTTTCTGATGACTGTTTAAATTTGATTTGATTTTTCCTTTAACTATGCTTTATCTTTAATATTCACAGGTTAAGTCTTTAATCTTCGGATTTATGATCTTTAACCTTTATTCTTCATTGTCCTTCTGCTTTGTGTGCAGGTGGCTCTTTTTCCGCGCTGGAGGGTTTCGTCGGCTAACCAATATCCATGAAACATTGATTAAAACCCCAAGATTACACCCTGAGATATCCCTTTCTACTTTATCTTGCCTCAAGGATCATCATCCTAAGGTTTCATGCCACGCAGATGGCTGTGGGAGGGCCTGTTTAATTAGCCACTATTTTAAAACCTGCAAAAAAACCAAAATCAATTATAAAACCTGCATTTCGAGGGATAAACTACTTCAGAGGTGATGGCGAGGGTGAAGGAGCATTTGGAGAGGAAAGGAGGTGTGCAGGGGAGGGGTTCGACCAGCGGAATCATGAAGAACAGTGGCGAATTCAAATAATGGCACGAAATGACAAAGGTGGTTTTTCGAAAACCGGGGATGGTTTTCGTGCTGGGTCAAAATGGTAAGTGGTTTTAGTCTAAATGAACGCGATATGGTTGGATGGATGACACCTGTCCAACCCAAAACCACTTTTTTCACGTTAATATGGGTGATTAAACCCTGGGAGCAGATTGCGGGTGAAAACGTTTGGGGACCGTCCGATCTGGGGGAGCCAAATCGACAGTGGAGAGGTGAATGGGATAAACGGAGATGCGCGGTCGGGTAGGATCGGTGCTAGCATTATCAATTTCGTCAGGTAGCGAAAGGCTATTGGGCAGAGTTTAAAAGGTGAGGATTGATGGGAGCCGTCAGATCTGGGAGATGTACGGTCAAGATCTGTTGCAGGAGTGAGCAGATGGACGAATGGTCGGAGGAGTGGATAGGAGAAGGGAGGAGGCAACCACCATTGGATCGATGAGATCAATGGATGAGATCAGTCGAGGAAGACATAGGCGCGGCAGAAGATATATAAGGGTTGAAGGGATGGCGAGGGAGGTAATCTTGTGGGGAAATGGGATGACCAGGGCTTAAGAGAAAAAGGGTTAGGGGCTTAGCGCCTAGTTACGGGTGTTGGGTCTTATGAGAAAGGAGAAAAATGGCTTAAGGCCAAAGGCGCTTAAAGCCTTATGCATGAAAAAGTGGTAGAAAGGGTTAAAAGCAAAGGTTTTTTAAGGCCCTTTTGTGTTCCGATAGGTTTTAAAAAGGCAGATTTAAACCAAATAAAAGAAATAAATGGTCTAAAGGGGTTTTGGAAGCCTTTTAAGGGGGAAATGAAGGGTAAATGGGAAGAGGAAAGGGATTTTTTAGAGGAATGAATGATTGTTAGGAGGAATAAAAAAAGGGGTGAAATGGAGGAAATTTGGAGGGGATTGTGAGGGTGAAATAATGGGAAAAAGACTTTGAAGCAGTCTTCTTTTGAACCAGCAGGGTTTCTTGAAGGATATTCATAATGAAAATATAAATGAAAAGGATCTTTTTGGATAGGGAAAACAGTTGTGGCTTCAAGAACTCACAGATTTGCAACAAATTTTTTTCTTGAAGACTGAAAAATTCAATTAGCCATCATTTTATATGACAAAATTTTATAGATGGCTAACAAGAAGGAGGATTTGAATTCTCCTATATAAGGCCACCAAGGGATGAACAACTTGGGAGCACATTGTTATGGCCGGCCAAAATTTCCCGAAGCAATACCAAAGAAAGGTGTGATCTAGAGTCGAGATATAGGGACTCAATTGCGTCATCCAACAAGTTCACCACCGTAACAAGACAGAGAGGGAGAATTTGTACCGAAGCAAGCTTGGAAGTAAAGACATCCTTGCATCAGACTTAGAACCCAATTTCTAAGGGTTGCCTTTGGCAAGAGGGTTAAAGTTTCACCCTCATTTCCTACCAGCACTCAATAAGAGGGGCTGAAAGAGCCACCATTTGGATTATGCAGTTGTTTGACTCTATTCAGAGCTTTTTTTTTATTTGTTTTAGTTTTAGTTTAGTTTGTATATGCATGTTATTTATATATCTAGTATTTTTATGATTCTAGCATATTCCACTAACTTTCTTTACTCCACTTCTTTTTCTACCTGTGACCAATAACTTAAGAGGGTAAACCACACCCCTTAAGTTGGTGTGATTTAGTACATGCATTCACCAAACACACTAACATAATACCGCTATCGATCGAACCAATAAGTCTGTCACCATGAGGACCAGGTTTGGTTTTGGTTAAATATAACTTGGAGTGAGGAGCATCCAGCAAGATTTTATTAAGGACTCCAGACTAAGAATAGATAAGTTCTAACTATTGAGCCATAAAAATAGCCTGCTCTTCATAAAATACCCCTGAAAGGGATACATCCTTTGAGATTTTTGGCAGCAAAGATTTCAAAAACCATTCAAGAAGGAATTCATTCAGGATCTGGGCTCAGATGAGCCTCTTCCTTCTTCTCCATTCCTAAGTATGATCAGAAATATGAGTTGCTTTGTCCTGTTGAAAATTGGCCAGGAGGTCGGCCCTGGCATCATAATGGATAGGCAATCCGAAAATGTTTTAATAACATTGTAGCCAACTCACTAAAAGTAGCAAAACTACCCATCGTCGTTCGATGTACCATTTTTCTCCGTATTTCCAATTAAGTTTCGTTGAAATAATCTCAACCTAATCGAATCGTCAATAAGGGAGTTTGACGAACACCACAAATGAAAAGAAGAGCGATGATCTGCCGGATCTTCACTTATCTTCCTTCAAACTTTGGAATGTCCGAGGGTAGTTTGGTGGGAACCGTGAGGCCAATGGGATACTATACCAAATAGGATTGTTAGTCAATTTCGATAGATCTGGCAAGTTTAACATTGCCAGAAATGGTAATCGTGGAGGAGTCTAGGAATTCCATCCCCCATAGGAAGGATTTCCCAAATTCTGAAAAGAATAACCTGGATTTGTTGAGGAACCAGGTTTCCAGATGTTGTTTGTAGAAAATGATAATCCATAAGAAAAACCTTCTGACCCAAAATTCAGAGAAGGACCCCATCCCAACATATGGTTACTATAAACAGGGAATTTCCCTCCAACTGAGGTATTGAATGAAGAAGAAACCCCTTGGTAAGGGTTCCAAGCATTTTCAAATGGAGAAAAAGCCTAAGAGGCACCCACTGAAGGGATATGAGCATTCCCTTGCTGACCAACGAAAATCTAACTCCCAACTCCCAACGCTATAAAAGCAGGGTTCCATCCCGAAAAAACATTAGAGCCTTGACCTCCAGAAAAAGGATTGAATCCTTGATTCTGAGAGGTGAAGGGCATGGATCCTAAGGAAGGGTTCGAATGAGGGATATGCCCACTTCCAAAGGGGAACCCTTGAAATGAAGCTGATCCACTAGCCATAGAAGGCATAGGCGTGAAAACAGCTGAAATAGCAGAGAAGGAGAAAGAAGGAATTCGACTAGAGGGCATTACAAAAGAAAAGGGGCCAGATTGAGAAGCATATGCTTGGGTGTTTCCACTCAAATATGGAATAGATGTAGAGCAAAGCATAGCAGCACTAGAAATTATTTTCGATATGGAAATAGTTCCTCCTCCTTCGACTGAAAGAGGAGTATGAACACTTGCAGTGCTCATAGTCGAAGCTATGTTCCTAGTCGTGGCCATCGAAACAAATGGATATGACAGAAAAGGACTAGCCGGTTTCTGAGACTCAAAACCGATGTACAAAAGGACGTGAGGAAAAATAGCAGGAAGTGAAGATGGAAGAGACTCAGGAGGCTAAGGAACTTCTTTAACTTCAACTTCTTATGTTGGAAACAAGACTCTAGAGATGAGTGGAACACTCCTCTCTAAACTGGCACTAACACCAGGACCACCCACAGAAACAACAAGACTAGACAGAGGATCACTCTCCACTACGTTGGAAACCACCAGGTAAAAATCACCCTCTGAATTACTCCTACGCCTTCTTGAAGAAGGCTTGACACTCGTAGGAGAAAGGCCGCGAAGCCTCCTCGATCGTCGAGGTGATCGGTCAGCCACTTTAAGAGATTAATTTTAGACTCAAAAAATATAAGAAGCTAAGCAATCTAACAGCAAATATCACACTCTAAAAATTTCCTATATAGTCAATTAAGCAGCCTTTAGGTATTTCTAGTACGGGTGATGAGGACCAGACACCAAAATACAAGAAAGTGAAATAAGAGGACATTTCGAAAATAGTATGGGGTAATTACGCCCCAGGCCTACTAGAGAAGGTAACAGAAACAGTTACGCTGACCTCCTAACAACAGCCTTTGTCAGTGCAAGTCCCCAAGCTTCGCAAGGGCACCCTACAAAAGTACTGATGAAAGTGATGCAACTTCTCTCTCAGGTACCATGGGTATTCCCCCCCGCAATCACCTATGTGATCCCTAGGAGTGGCAACTAAGGGCACCAATCTGTATCGACAACCAAGCAGAACATTCTTAGGTCAAGATTTAGCAAATAGGAGAGGGGGTATCTCTCTTCTCTGCCTGCACTCTCCCTCATGCTTGACTCTCTGGAGGAGAGCTTTCCTAGTCCACTTAACATAGTTGGATTTCGCTCATTAATAAACTTTCTATGTTTAATAGTTTGAGCGGCCTTGGAGAGTTAACTCTCCACTCACCTATTCCAAAGCCCTACAACCTAGCTAGCTGGTGTATGATTAATGGCAATGATACAAAAACTTCTAGTTGGTTTTAATTATAGCACTTGATTTTAAATTGGCTATTACTTAAGTCAAAGGTATACGGAAGTGAAATTGATGGTGTTTATCGACGCAAAAGAAATCAATGAAAACCTACTACATGCAAATGAAATGTTTTCCTTTCAATGAAAAGAGATCTCTATATGGGTTCTACAAAACTAAATAAGAAAAAAATTGTGTTTTTCTTTTCAGTTACTCACACTTCACACACTCTAGAAAACTATGAAAAATACTAAAATGTTTCAATGCACTTAATGCAAAACTACCAATGATATGAAAATTCTAAGATGTTAACTTGGAAGAAGCAAAAAGAGTCTCTAAAGAGAAATGGTTCAATAACTTTTGAACAGAAAAGAAAGGCTAGTCTGCACAAGAACTCCTATGCATAAGACAAATGCCAAAATGTACTTGATGTAAAAGAGAGGAAACTAGAAAAGACTTCTTCCAAAATCAAGAAAAGAACCAAAGACCAGAAACTAACAAAAATGCTTCAAAACATATGAAAACCGTAAAAAATGAAATCAAAGCAAAAGCAACCAAAAACAAGAAATGTTTTTTGGCTTTTTACTTATAATGGAAAGAAAAATATCTCAAGAATACAAGCATAAAACTACGCAAGAACGGGAATCAAGAAAATGAGTCTCAAAAAGGGCTTCAAAGTGCTTAGGCCAACTATGCTACTTTCGTAGCAGTACCCAAATAAGCAAGAAGAAGAAAAAAACTCAAGAAACTGATTTAGAACAGTAGCACACTCTTCCAGCAAACAAAAACTCAAAAAACCAAGAAAGGTCTCTTCAAGATTTGCTACAAGGCTAGTCCAAGAAATTAAGAAAACCAAAGAAATCAAAAGATGCAAAAACCAAAAGCGAATCAATGCATAAGGCCAAGAAGAGAAAATAAGTAGAGGCTCACTGTTCTGAATGGTCAGAACAACCAAGAACTCCAAGTAGAGATCTTGGTGCTACATCCGCAATTGCAATCACACAAAGTAGGCAATTTACCAAATGGCTAGGTTTTCACAAGAACAAGAGAGAAATGGATATACAACCACAAAAAACACAGTCTAGAAACCCTGAAGACACTGCAAGAGTGGTTAACCATAGACATAAAAAAGTGACAGGGCTTCAAAACTCAAATTTTCAAATTTTCACAGGCATACGCGGTTTGGTTGTATGAAAATAGCATGTATACGCGACTATAACCAAAGAAACTCGCATATAGGCGAGTTATTTTGGAGAATACAGAGGGCATATGCGACTTTGTACAGACTAAGTAGCGTATATAAATAGAAATAAGGAAAAAGAGAAAAATTCAAGCCTGATCAAGAGACCAAGTCTTCTGTCTGGTTGGAAAAATACTTACTAGACTGTAAAAAGTGATAAACCTGTCAGTGAACCTACAAGACAGTTAAAACAACCCAAACTAGGAGTTACACAGATGTAATCCCCAGCGGAGTCGCCAGTTCTATTATGGGCAATGTTGCCCTAAGGTCTTGCGTTGATAAACCTTCACAGATCAAGGGCATGTCATCACAAGAAGGACTCAATTAACCAACTTCTATGCTTTAAACTAGAAAATAAGGATTGTAGATCTTACTCATTTATCCTTCATTTGTAGTAGATCCCACGGGGTTCAAACCCCCTACAACTCCTTGTGCTCCAGAACCTGCAAACTAGGAGAGAACAAACATAAAAACCTAGTTGTACAACAAATAAATGTTCTAGATGTTAGCAAAAAGCATGCATAATCTCATAAAAATAACACTAAATGAACTATTTAAAGACATTAGTCATGTATAAGAGATATATGACACGTGAACATCAGGAACAAGATGGCACTTCTTTTATTGATAACATGTACAGTAAATAAATAGTGGAGAGATCACCTGAAATCTGCCACGGCCTCGAGCAAACCGTCCTCTAGATCCGTCCAACCCTAGCCTTAAAAAACTTCTTCCATGAATAGTGCACAATGGATGTCACATATGATGAAGGTGAACATCTCAAGGAAACAAGGGTTTCCTGAAAATCTAGGAAGTGCAGGAGGCACAAGGGAAATATCAAACTTGGTCAGGGCTATAACAAGGTATAATATCTATAATTCTCTCTCTTCCTCCCTTAGGCCATTCCCTTGAGGGGTATTTATACCTCCTCAAATTAGTTTTTTCAGTTGGGGAACAACTAGGCCATGGGCTGGGGTAGTTAAGTTACAACAGCAACCATAAACCCCACCTCAAAAATAGGGAAATTTTCGCGGGCTCACTATGTATGGACCTGCGTGTATACACGGAAAATTTTGGGTAGAGTCGCGTATGGATTTTAAAATAATGTTTTTTGAGAAATGTGACCAAGTCTGAATGAAAGGGCTACCCAAGGCCAATGCATAAGTAATCAAGTATATAATGGTGATAAATGATGCACTCCTTTCATGTCCTTGTAATCCCAAGAAAACGCTTCAAGATTTCTTTCAAAAGCTAGCATAGCTGCTTCTCTTCTTCATTCGAGAGGTTTGGGTTGATTTTCAGAGATCTGGATGGGCCAAACTCAATATTCTTAGTGTTTTTAGAGGTTGACTCAACTGAGTGCACTTCCATCCAAGGTTGGCTTTTAGACTCTTTGACTAAGGTTTCGATGGGAGTGTTAGTGGAGGACTGGTTTTGAATTGCATGGTCAATGAGTTCATATTCATCAAGATGCCCCCCTCTAATAATAGCATCTATGGTACACATAGGGGCAGTTTTATATAACTCATATTCTTCATCCTCCAACCATGTAGGGAGATCATGATCAATTGAAGGCTAGGTTGGAGGATATAACACTAACTGTTTAGAAAAAGGCCCATTTTTAATAGTCATGTTTCCAGCCTGAAAACTAATATAAGCATCTGCAGTGGCTAACCAAGGTCTCCCTAAGATGAGGGGATAACCATTAAACTTGTTTTTTGGTTGCAGGACCAGGAAATCTATAGGATACTCCCAAGAGTCAATGGTAACCATAACATCCTCAACAATTCCTTCCGGAGTTACTATGAACCGATCTTCAAGTTGCAGAATTGTTGTGGTTTTCCTCAAAGTCCCTTGGAGATTAAGTTTCAACATAGTTTCCTTGGTTATGATATTGATGGCAACCCCTATATCAATTAGAGTGTTGGGGATTATGACACCATCTATATGCACATCAACAACTCGACTACTAGGGTCCAGGTACTTTTGAAATATCACCTTCCCCAGCATTAGGTCAAACAGTTGTCCTACCATATTGATGGTGGAGGTATCTCTCTTCCTTCTCCCAGGTTTCTTGAAGAACTTTTCTTTGATGAGCCTATTGTAGATAGGGACATCCTTAATGGCCTAGAGAAGTGGTATCTTTACACACAAATTTTTCAATTCTCCCAGGAGTTCAATCTCCCTTGGGGTGTGGTGACTAGGGTTGATCAAGCGCTCAGGAAAAGGAGGTTGTTGGATCTGAGTGTTAGCTTCTTCCTTTTCTTCCTCAACCTCTACAGGTGGAGATGGAGGATGGTTTTCTGGGAGTACTCTCCTCGACCTGAGATTAACCTCCTATATCTCCACATCATTAGCTGGATAGGATGTTTCTCCATTGGGAGCCTGTTGTGCCTGTCTATTGTTCGGGTTCGGACTGGGTTTTGCAGGTATAGGTAGCCTAAGTGGAGCAGCATGAGTAAGATGAGGTTGAGGTTGGGGTGGAGGCATTAGAGCAGGTGGTTGATTTTTTTGAGATCTCCACCATTAGGATGGATTGTTCCACTGAGGTTGTTGTGGAACATACTGCTGAAATGGTTGTTTTACTGGCCGAGGATGATATGAAGGGTTGTAAGGCCAAGTAGGAGGTGTAGACCGGGATGGAGGAGTGGGGGTGTACAAAGGTTGCATGGGTGCACTCTGATTGTTGTGATAGTAAGAGTAAGATGCACCTTGTAGACCTTGTTGATATGACCGAGGACCTTGAGGCCTTTTCTGGTTAACGAAACAGAGTTGCTCTGGCATTGCTTCCCCACCTTGATATACAATTTTAAGTCCAGGTAAGGAGGGACACTTCTCTTTGGCATGATTATCCTCACAGACTAAGAAAACCTCTATGACATTCAGTGGAAATTATTTTCTTGGGTGCTTCCTGGTACATCTAGGACAAAATATGGTTAGGGCTCTCTCTGCTTCATCTTGCTTCCTTTTGACCTGCATTGTGTCCATTTGCAAAGCAAGGGTGTGCATCATGTAACTTTTTAATTTCTCTAGCATACTCCCAATCTCATGTTTGATGGAGGTGGAAGAGAAAGGGGTATTGGATGTACTTTGGCTAGCTCTGCCCTTCTTCCTAAATTCCCTAGAATGGTTCTGAAAGAGAGTTTTGATTGTTTCATAGGGTTGTTGGTAGATATCTCCTCCTGATAGCATATTCAAGGTTTCTATCATCTCTTCTTTGATCCCTCGAAGAAGTACAAGTTTAAGTGAGTCAAGGTCAAGGGTATAGTTGGCTCTCTTATAGTTCAATTGAAACCTCTCTTCATAGTCCTCTAAGGATTCATCTGGCCCTAGATTCATCCTAAAAATCTCATCCTTAGTTTCCTTTGACCTACAGTAGTATTTGTATTTTCTATTGAAGGTCTCTTCCATCTGTGCCCAAGCAGTGATGTTATCCCCAGGCAGACCCATGAACCAGCGCAAGGCTGCATCCTTAAGGGTGGATGGGAATAGCTTCAACTTCTGATCATCAGAGGTGTAGTCATAAGTCCTACAAACAACAACAAATTCAAACACGAATAATTCAGGGTCCTCAGAGGTAAGTCCATGAAAGTGTGGAAGAGCTAAGGGGCTAATGTTTTTCATCTTAGTTTCCCCATCCACCTCTCTTATGGGAAAGGCTCTCTAGATCCCAACCATGGTTAAGATAGGTGAAGCAGGTCCCTCAATTGAAACAAGGTCTTCTTCTTCTTTCCCAATAGGATCCTCAAAATATTTAGAAGGCTCTCCTATAGGGGGTTCAATCTCAATGCCACTAAATAAGAGTGAAGTGTGGCTAGGAGGTGATGTGGGGGTTTTAGGTAAGATTTTCCTTTGAGTATTCGTACTCCTACGAGGCATGAAAATCAGATCTTTTTGTATTTTTCAATATTTCGAAAACAACATGAAAAAGGAAATCATAAAATAATTGGAAAACATAATCAAAGCATCTACTAGACACCTCCTCGATAATGGCACCAAAAAGTGGTGAGCCCTGGTATTGCACCAAGAGTGCTGAAACTCCCAGGGGCTGCCCTACTTTACTTTATCAACCCAGGGTTTGTAAAAACTTGGAGGTGACAGTGCTATATACACAGCCGATGCATTCTATTCATGTCATCTTCTTCTACTTTATGAAAGGGTGTTATTTATTAAACTATGATAAAAACTGAAAAGTAAATTGTAGGAAGCAAAATGATAGAAAGGAAACTAACTTAATTTGCAGAAAGGAAATGACTGAAATGAAACTAATTTAATGTGCAGAAAGGAAATGATGGAAAGGAAACTAATTTAATCTGCAAAAGGAAATGACTAAAAAGAAACTAAACTAAGTTTCACTTAGCTAGGCCAATTGGCTAAACACACCCTACTTATCCTCTGATCTATTTACCATGCTATCATGCTTCTAATCATGAAACTATTCATGATAAACTAAACTTGACAAAGTGTGGCTTGCAATTTGGAGGAAAACAGGTTAAAGGTGCTAATGGAGGGCTCAACACATGAAACAAGGCTTAGAGGTGTAAAGAGCATGTTTAAAACTTATTAAAACTTTATTATGGCGCAAAAATTATTTGGAGCAGAATGATTTAAAAAGTGCGATGGTGGAGTTGCGATGGAGGGCTGGCAGTGCGATATTCAATATCACAGTTGCAATATCGCAAAGCCGAAGGGGTAGCGTAAGTGTTGTTCGGGAGCAGGAGTGAATTGAAAAATGCGATGGGATAACGTGGCGGTGGGACCGGTGGCAAAGCACGACAGCGATATCGTAATCGGCATTGGGATTAGAGCGTGTTACGAGAACCAAGTAAAAGATGCGATTTGAAATGTGTGTTACAGCAAAGTACGGAGAGTTATCGCAAATTGGGATTTGGAGTGGTAAGTCTTAAAAAAATGAAAAAGGTTGTGAAGTAGGATTTTCAAAAAGTCCAAAGGTTGTGATGAGTCAAATGACATGGCGGTGGGACTGATGGTAGAGCACGATACCAATATCACAATCACTAGACAAGAGCATTAAGTCTTAAAAGGAAAAAGGAAAAAAATGTGAAGTGTGATTTGTGAAAAAGGCGAAGTATGGTAGCAGGAGTTTCGAAGAGGAAAGGCGGAGGTCGAGTTCCAATCATTTTCAAGCGTTTTGTGGGTTGAATGGTTTAAGTGTTTTTATGAATAAAAAGGTGGGTGCGGCAATGAGAACAAGGGGGGAAAAACGGAAATGGAGAGCATAACAGCAATGCGCAGATTGTGAAGGCAGAGATGGGGAATTAAGTGGGGAGTCACCACGGAGCTGTTATGGGGTTTTAACAATAATTCCTGCAATCAACCTGCTAACTTATGCGCAAAGAAACAAACAAATGCATAAAAAATACAATGCAAAGGAAGACTGGAAAATGGTAATGCAACTCTACTTTTTATCTCAGAAACGGTGAACAGAAATAAGTTTTTGGGTCTGTGGGAAGGTTCGCCCTCCTCGAGCTCTATTGACAGAGATGAGAAGGGGGCCTTGATCCACAAATTTTTGGTTTTTCTCCTCTATTCTATTACTCACAAGAAAATGAAACCTACAGCAGCATACTAAAAGAAAAACTAAATAGCAACTTGAAACATGAAGGAGATTATTAGACGTGGAACTAATGAAATGACAAAAAGCAAAGAACAAATACAGCAGAGAGGCTGAGGCACATGGATTGGGCCCTAACCCACAAGCCTAGCTCTATGAAACTTAAATCAGTAAAATGAAATCAGTCTGCTCATTTCATAAAAGAATAGCCTCATACATTTCTGAAATTTTGATCACTGAGTAAAATAATAAAAATCTCAATAGATTGCAACAAAGTTCCAACCCTTCCTAGCTCTATATTTGATATATTTATTCTACAGGGTAGCTACCAAAATCTCCCTAGAAAATAGTGATTGAGTCCACTTGACTCCAAGTAAACAATGATTGAGTGCACTCCTCATTGAGTTGCTTGGTTGCCTCTGGAATTCAAATTGTTGGAGAGAATCGTTGGGATCCTTTAGCTGCCTTTGGAATTTGAATTGCCAGAGAGAATATTTGGGATCCTTTGGTTGCCTTTAAGAGTTAAGGAGGGTGGACAATCCTCATACAATTTCTACTTGTTGTCTCCTTCAAGTCTTTATGATAAAATCCTTATAAAAATGCTAATAATTCATGATTTCCTGCACTCAACCTCATATTAGGCACTCATAGTATGTTAGCCTTAATCACCACCTATACTAGCATCATAAAACCAAATAATAATAAAAATGCAAGAAAAAGAGATCTAAGAAGGAAAAAAGGTGACCATTAACCCCTCCAAATATGTCTAATGATGGAGCTCATCAACTACCTCTGAATCTAGAATCCCTCTCAATCTAGAAAATCTCTACTGGGCCACTCGCTCAACCTATCATTGATCTTGTGTCCTACAAGGTCAGTCTGAGCTGTGGTCAAACACAAGCCATCATCACCACAACCCAATCCTACAAGCACTCATTCTCCTAGATAAAATACAACATGTGCACATCCCTCCATTTTTGGATATGAAACATCAAGATTTAATGAAGAGACTAGCCTTCCAACATCCAATCCATCACATGAAGCAATCTCGATCATGTTGATCTTGTCCATTCCAAAGAAATCCTCAAGCTGTCCCAACCATCCATGACAAGTCATAGGAATTCCATGATAAAAAATCTTCCCTACAACAAACTGTTGTTCAGTAGGGTCACCACCAATCCACCAGAACTCCCAAACAATCTCGTTGCCAAGCCATTCAAGACCACATCTCCATTTCTTCAGCTGAACCCTCTTCTCCATGATCTAGACAATCCGAGCTCCCTCTGACATACTTTTTTGTTCAAACTCTAATTCACTGAGCCTTCAAAGTAGCTCTGATACCATGTTGTTTTTCCACGACAGTGGAGTCTAGGTTAGAATCTTACAATCATTGCTGCTACCAATTCAATTATCACAACGAGACTACTTTGCAAAATAGAATAATATACAAGAGTAAATCTACTAGTGCACAAAATATAGAATTTTTTTACAATAACCCAACTTTGTTGTATTACTCAAATTGATAATACAACATTCTAGAGCTCCTATGCCATGGATAATGGCTCTCATACATCCACCAGTGTTATAAGGACCGAACTGGACCGACTAGTTCACACTGGTGCAACCATTTTGAGGAAAAATTTGGTTTGAACCGATGATTTGAATCGTTTATGTCTGGTTTGGTATGGTAAAGTCACGTAGAACACAACAAATGGGACCTATTTTTATTTTTTTCTTTTAATGTTTTTCTTAGATGGGTAGTGGCCTATAATAGGTGCCTAATATTCAAGCATATGGACCTACTATTTTTATGCATTTCATGGTAATGTTAACATTCTCCTTTATCTTTCATTTTCATCCTTTTACATAAATTTTTAACATTACCATGAAATGACTCAAGATGTTTGAGAGTGGTTTTTATCTCATTGGATTTCATATGGAGAAAGTACAATTTTAGATCTTACTCAAAAGCTAGTAGACTTAACATCTTTCTAGGATTGGGGGATTGCAATTTTCCCATTGGATTTTCCCATGTACAAGAGTATGGAACTAGTATTTAATCAAGATCCCCAATCCCTCTATGTACCTTGATGTTAGTGGCATTGGTTGTTGAACTCGTCTATCATGATCCTACTAAGAAAAATAGCCATCACTCAAACATAATCTTTACTTGACATGCTATGATTTTTCTATCTTATTTTAATGCTTATAGGGTGATATTGATGACAAAGATCCAAATATAGGCAATGGATTTGATGATATGTAGGTATTTTTTTCAACATAATATTTTTTGGATGCTAGAGGCCATGTGGTGCTTGTTTGCTCATGTATTTCCGGTTTAGCGATGGATTGCACTCAGTGTTATTTTGGTTATGGGCACCCTTACATGCTATATAAATTAGAATTTTTTCTTATTTGTGTATAAATGGTTTGGATTCATATGGATGCACATGAATGTATATGTTTTTCTTTAAAATTTGAATATTTTATATGTTTTTGGTTGACTGGTTTTTGGTCTAATTTTTTTACCGGTTTCTGTAAGGTTATGACCGGATCCTGGTCCAGGGGGTCTACCAGTTCAATGAATAGTATGGTTCTGATAACTATTAAATCCACTAATATAAGATACAAACAAATAAGTTTTGTTGTATGTAGTGACAACCACCAATCTACCCTGAACAAGATACTCTGACCATCTGGTTGACGTAGCGCGCTCTCTCAGCTCCTCTCAGTCATACCCTGAACACACGTGCCCGGTCTTTTGGCTCTCGACCTACAACAACTCCAATCTGCCTCTATCAATGAACCAATTCTAGTAGGCCATTAAACTTGTCTCCGCCTGCTCTCTCATTAACAATTAGTCCTTCAATGCATCAACACATCGAGACTCCTATCGAGTTGTTCACAACTCTTCTTGTGAACATCTCTCAACTACCCACTACTACTCCTTAGCTCTTTTGGGACTTTCTTACCACTAATGTCTTCCTGTGTTGCTCGATGAAGACACACTTAGGGTCAGAGGGCTTACCACTATCACTGTCGAATGTCATTCTCCAACAATGAACTTAGGGAATGGAGGACTCCAAAATTAATAAAAGGTAGTATAAAATTATGAGAGCTACATAGTTTCAGAAAGCCAAAACAAAAAATGAAATTGAAATCCTTCAATGGTTTAAGACCTTTAGTATTA
Organism: Pinus albicaulis; assembly: GCA_034641835.2. Taxonomy (NCBI): domain Eukaryota; kingdom Viridiplantae; phylum Streptophyta; class Pinopsida; order Pinales; family Pinaceae; genus Pinus; species Pinus albicaulis. The sequence goes on from JAXQQM020092728.1 coordinate 41,372, forward strand.
AAGAGATAACAATCGATACAATAAATGTTTCCAATTTTAAAATGAACTTGCACAAAATTCCAACAACAAAATTTCCTCTATTTTGCCTTCTATTTCTTTCTTCTATCGAGCCTAAAGTTCTCAAATTGCTTAGCATTTTTTTGTTAAATGAAACAAATCTTAAAAACAAGTGACCAAACAAGAATTCAAGATCCACTTTCCTCCATTTCAATTAGGGACTAGGGAAAAGCCTTGAGACCAATATTCGGTTCTTTATTGTGACTCAAATTTTCTGATGTTTCTTCAACCCAAACCCAAAAATCTAGAAGGTAACATGTATCTTGTATGACCAAATTATAAGTAGCATAATCGTGCAGTATGGATCACATACAACCATTGGATATTGATTCTTGTCACAAGGTGGAAATATGAAATATTTTTTTCCTATAGTCATCTTAGATGTTTTTCGGCTATGTTAACTTGAACCACTGCAAAACATAAATTTACATGTCTTCTCATCCAACATATAGAAAGAATTCTAAATAGTTAGATCACCTAACCAGTCATTCATTAGTAATGATTTATTCTGAATCCCATGTACTACTATGGATAATTACTAATTATTAATGGCAGGTAAATGTTGCACTAAAATAATGGCCTAGTTGCTATTGTATTCAAGAGTTTGCACATTACAAAAGTAATATAAGACAAATTAATCCTCTATCCTCATTCATAAATGAATTGTCTAAAAGACAAAGGAGCTATTCATACTCCAATTTATTGGCCACTAAAGTTTGGCTACTATGAATTTAGTTGACAAACAGTGTTCATCAAAATCGCATGACTGGGTTGCACACATAAACTTGAATGGTAACATGAATAGTTGAATCGAAAGAAAATATGATCGATGTAAATTTTATATATACTATATACAACCACTTAAGCCTCTTAGACACACAATAGTTGGAGGAAAACTGAGAAGTAATGACTTATAATAGAAATAAATGATCCCAAGTAATGTAACCAGCATATCCAGAATCTATATATTTGCAAACATACATTCGATTCTCTAAAAAGTATGAGATGCACAATCATCTACTTGAACATATCTGGTATGTCAGATCCTGAATAAGAGTGGGAAGACATGGAGGATACTTCTAATTCAAATTTCCAACAACAACTGCCACCATCAAGGGTATCATTAGCTGATCTTGTAAGAAATTCATAAAATTCAACAAGAAATGTGATTTAGGGGAAGTTCTTTATCTTGAGCACCACTTTCTTACTTCTGTCAATATCCAAACAACGTTTACTCATTATCATATACAAACAATAACTTCTTATTATAATCGAAAATGTATATCGTACATTAAACTCAAAGCATGGTAGAGCGATATATGATACATTAAACTCTATCATGACAGGTGTCTAAGGCTGGTAATTCATCCTTTCTCAAGACCGAATTGAAATTAAAATTTAGTTTGATGTCCATTAAGAATCAAATTAAGTTAAGAACCCCTTCATAACTTACTGAAGCAGGATCTAGTAAATCCCAAAATTACATGCCAAATTGATTGTTGATTAATAGGCAATATGTTGATAAAATCAAGGTCAAATGAACATCCCGAAGCACATATATGTCTACAATAGGTTTTCCAAAAATCCATCTTCCACATTTCATAAGCATGACCCAAGTTTCACTATTCTAATACTTTCCTCCCCAAATGTTATCAAAATTTAATTCAATCAACAAACTACTCCATGGGATGTTAAAATCTACAAAAAGAATGGACTAGAGAAAAGGAGATTCCATTTAAATAACAGTCTTAACAAATTTTCCAGTGTCCTTTGGAAAGCATAAATTTCCTTAAAAACAATGTAGTATGGGAAATGAAATGAATACAAATAATTGGAGAACATAGGCATTCCATCAACAAATAATACAAACTGCAAAAAATCATGAAGCACAAAATGAGATGCTTTCATGTGCATCATTAAAATCTAATTGCAACAAGGTGAAGCATTACTTGTGTAACCATTATTGATTCCTCCCAAGACAATAATTTCTAGTAGCTTCTTCCTGCTCAAAGCATCCCTTACACAATGCTTCAAATTCTCACGTATTGTATAGTAAGAGAAGTTAGTAATTTGAATTCTGATAAACATATCATACTGAAGAAACATTTTTTATAATTCAAGACAAACTAGAATTAATTTATCAATGGATAAGAGAGGTCCAAACCCATCCTTAGGATTTCACTAGGAAATTTTCCACTGTGATATTGTAAGCTAGGAAATTTTCGATTGTGATACTGCGATGTTAAGGACAGGGGTTTGGTCGTTATATCAAAAAACCACACAAATATGTAGACAATGGTATAAGTTACAATATGACAATGTATTTGATACTTTATTCAATATTGTGAATGTCAATACTTAAAGGAGGCCAATGTCCCATGTTACTAATCGTATCGAATTAGTGCATACAAGAGGAGAAATTCAATGTACCAATTCACTTTGAGAGAAATGATAATTTTGCAATGTAAGTTTGTTCAACAAGCCAAACATAGTAAATGTGGACACTTCATTTATAGCAATCTATACTTTTGATATTTCAGCGTATGACATGTTAACACTCCACCAGTTCTCCAAAGGCTGAAAAGGAGACTAACAAAGATAACCACATACCACTTTGACCTAGTAGCTAACCCTACCAAACTGAGAGGGATCTCTCTATGAGATCACAGTCAAGGATTGATTGTGATATGGAGGATATTAGGCTAGGTAATAAGTTCAACAAAGTTGAATTTTTAAAGTTCTATTGATGAGAAAAGAGACAGATCCATTGGGCATGGAGTCATTTCATCAATGAGGTAGGATGGCCCACCTCATGAATCTCACTTTCTTTTTAGAACCTTGTAGCCTTAGAACCTTTAATTGAAACTTTAGAACTTAGGAACTTATTACATAATAGAAACAATAAATTACCTTTTGAAATCAAACTTTATTGAACAAACTTGCCTATTACCACTCCTCCAATTGCTGGATTTTATGCATGAAATGATAGATTTGGTGACATTGAAACCCTAATGACTTAATAGAGACACTGAATTGAATGAAATCATGATGGTGATGACTGGAATGATGATACACTCAGTTGAGTGATGACAAGGACCAGCATGTGAAAATTGTGGAAGGAGTGGAAATAGTCATATACCTAATACCCAGTGACCAAATTTTTATTTGAAAACCTAATGAATGGAAAAAATTTGACTATAAGACCCTCACAAAACATGATAAGAGCCCATTTGATTACTGGTGACACGCTGACACTAACAGGACATACATACAACCATATCCAATTTAATTTGAATACATAAAGTGTTTTCAATTGGTAAATGCATGAAGTGCTTTCAGCAATGTAAGTGTTAAATACGTCCAAAAACATGCATTTATTTTTTGGCATTATACTCATGACTATTTAGAGGGGTTACTATTTTTAGTAGCTCTCACAATTGTGTATATATAGACATTTTGTGCACTTAATTATTTTTAATAATGTCCACTTTTAACTGTTACTATTAGAGAAAGTTTTGATATTTAGCCAAGGTGATTGTTAGTTCAAGAGGCCACGAATATGCAAGTTCAAATCAGCTTGAAGGAGGTGTTCTTATATGGAATATGAATCAACTTTTAACTTGGTCAAATGGGGCATTTCGTGGAAAGAAAAGCTGGTCAAAGTATCATTTATTTTGAGTGTTTTTGAGGTTGATTAATTAGTGGATAAGATCTGTGTTTGTATGTAGTTCCTCTGTGTTGATTTTAAGAATTAGTTGTGTTAGATATTTCACAAATTTTGTATTTAAAGATGCATTGGCTTGAGTATTTTTTTCAGTAGAAAAAACAGATTTAAAGTACCAGCACATAAATTGTTAAGATAATTCATTTTTAAATCACTTCCTATATTGATAGAGTCATATCGCATCTGTTTGTCCTAAAATACAAATCATAATAAAAAAAATGTTAAAAAAGAAACTTTTCATGTGGAAAAACTTTTTAAAATAGAGAAACAAAAATCATGCTGCATTCAACAATTTTAAACCATCCCAACGTAGTTGCACTGTCTCTCTGCTGTCTAAAAACTTCGCCCTGTCCGCTGTAGCCGGAGAAAACTGTGGATTCCATGATTCCTGAAATATAAACTATATCCATATTGGTTGCAGGTCAAAAAAAATTATTTTAGGCATGCTGAATCATCAGTTTTGTTTTGGATATTATTGATATTTTTCGAAGAAAAAAATACTTAATTTTGCTGCAATAGTTAGACTCAGTTTTTAATGATTTTTTTTTAATAGATAAGGGTCACTAAATTGGGCACTCACTAGAAAAATACTTTGTACATGTTCAGGTCTACAGTTATACTTGGTGGTGATTTCCAGAGTTACCATTCAGCAGTTGTTAAACGGTGCATGTTGCAGTTTTTATAAGGATAAATTCAATGAAAACAGTATCAACGCATGCGCTGGGAGTTGAATATCATTTGCACTTCGTTATAATTCAGGTTTCATTCATTTGTTATTCCGGGGAGTTTGGTGCTGATGTTTGAAGTTGAAGTGATAGTTTGCGTGGTTATACATTAGAAGGGTGCGTGGGAAAGAATCGGCATCTTAGGCGTGGTACGCGTTTTCCTTCCAATAAGATCTCTGTGCCCATGCCATTGCCAGAAAATTGCAGAGTTGAATTCTTCAGTAAGACACAAGAAATCTCAGGACATCAAACCTGTCAGTTTTCTACAATGTGAAATCTAAAAGGGGCTATAAAATAGTGAAAACTATATACCGATCCAATTCATTAAAGTGTATAAGATTTATATGCAAACATAAATTAGATATGCTCCCACTCTCAACAGGTTTGGCAGATAAAGTTAAACAATTATCATTTCTACTCCTTTTTAGGAAAGTTGGTAAGTTTCCTCAAAGTATTGAATCTACAAGAAATACAATGACCTGATAAAGTTACACAATTATCATGTCCGGAGGTTGGTAAGTCTCCTCAAAGTAGGGAAGCTACAGGAAATACAATGACTTGAAAACTACAAGGACAAAAAAATCCTAATATTTTTATACTTTTACTAAAAGGTTACATGCTTCTAAATAATAATGAATAATTGAACTAAAATAACTAGTTTTAGTGAATGTTGACATGGAAGAAGTTGTGTATTTCCTTTAAGTTGTAAATTTTAAATTATTATGTAATAGATTTAAACCAAAGAACAAAATATAACTAGTTTTAGTGAATGTTGATATGGAAGAAGTTGTGTATTTCCTTCAAGTTGTAAATTGTCTAGCTCAAATGAGACAATAATACTTATCAGATAGATATGATAAGAGAATTCAAAAATTTTAAATAAGAGAATTCAAAAATTATAAGTAGGATACAATAAGCAAAGACTTTAGTCAAATAGTTGCATCACCCACATAGTCAACATACTCATACAGAATATTATGGTTCTTAGTCATATACTTGCCATGATAAAATACTTATGATACTTAAAGATCATTTTTCCTTGAAAAGAAAAAGGTTGGTGATTAAATTCCAAGACCCTCCTCGGTCAACCATTGATGAATATAGGATGTCAATTTCCAATTTTTAAGGCAAGCTGGGACAAGTCAACAAGGGACGGATAATGTAACTTTATATTTACAGCCACGTGCCCAACAATAGACATGCATAGAAAAGGAGAGGGGAATAAGACTATTTTTGCAACAACAAAGAAGGGAATAAAACTCAGACATGCATAGAAAAGGAGAGGGGAATAAGACTAGTTTTGCAACAATAAAGAAGGGAATAAAACTCATACTACATGCAGCTAATAACAACAGTCTCAAATTATTATATAGTCTAGTGACACACTCACTACTCTTTTACAACACTCTAGAATGTAGAAGAACTTTCACCTTCAGTAGTGTTGTTGTGAGTTGTACTTGCAACACCCAACAAACATGTGAAATTTGACTGGGATTGTGGAACAGCAGCAATGCCTTGAAAAGTGTCTCTGATGGATTGGAGTGTGCCCACAATGTCCATCATAGTAGGTCGTCCTTCATGAGAATCTCTTGTGCAAAGCAAACCCATACTTAAGGATTGATTGAGGCAACTAAGATCTTTATCTGCTTAGTGCTCGTACTAGCCCCTCTCAATAAACTCTTGTCCACCACTTCCCCTAGTTGATTTGGAAAATGGTTACCCACCCATTTTTGCAAGTTCATTCCTTGCACAAACATGTCATGGGTAGGCTTCTTTCTAGTGAGCATCTCCAATAACACTATTCCATAACTATAAACATCACCTTTTGTTGTGGCATGACCACCCAACCCATATTCTGCAATCAAAAATTTCCATTATAAGATTTCTAATTCAAAATGTTTAATAAAAATATGAAACTCATAACAATGTCTGAAATTCCATCTAGTTCAAATAATACCTGGAGGAATGTAGCCCACTGATCCCTTGAGTGCAAGTGTAGAAGTGAAAGTTGAATCTTCATTATTTGCAAAATATATGGTTGCAATCCCAAAGTCTATTACATACGCTGTCATATCTTCACCAAGAAGCACATTATTTGGTTTCAAATCACAATGGATCACTTGCATGAAACAATGGTGATGGAGATACAACATGCCTTGGGCAATGTCTATTGCTATATTCAACCTTTGAATCAATGTCAAACCACTTTCTACTTCACCATTAGGATATAACCAATTTTCTAAACTTCCATTTGGCATAAATGGAAATATCAAAGCTTTCATTTGGAGGTCTGAATATGAGGTTATGACTCTAATCAAATTTCGATGTCTGACTCTACTCAAAACTTTGCACTCCTTTTTGAAACTTTTGTGAGCCCCTTCCTTTTCCAAATTGAGAAGCTTGATGGCAACCAATGTCCCATCATTCAGAACCCCTTTGTACACTTTCCCAAAAGTACCCACTCCTAACAAGTTGGCATCGCTAAATCCATTTGTTGCAGTGATGAGTTCTCCATAGGAAATTCTTCGATGCCCCACATTTAAGGATGCCCCAACATTCATAGGAATGTTCTTCTTGTGATTTAGTCTACACAAGATTCCTATAACTAAACACAATACAATAGTAACTACAATTGCAACAATAGGTATGACAACTTTTCTCATATGAGAACCACTTTTATGCTTGTGAGTAGAGCATAATGACAAATTTACCCAAGGTCCACAGAGACCTGGATTTCCCATAAATGCCGTGGCATTAAGATTTTTGAAAACTCCACCTTTGGGGACCTCTCCTGACAAGTTGTTGAAAGAGAAATTCAATTGGTTGAGCATTTTGAGATTTTCCAATGATGTGGGTATTCCACCTGACAAATTGTTGGAGGAGAAATCTATGTCTTGAAGACTTAGAAGTTCACCGAGCGAGTTTGGGATTAGACCTTCAAGTGCATTGCAAGAAAGATTTAGGTATTCTAGTTCTTTGCAGCTTCCAAGCCCACTTGGAATATAACCAGTTAGCCTATTTGCAGAAATATCTATAGCTTGAAGCATAGTCATCTTACTTAGTTCCAAAGGCAAGTGACCTTCTAATAAATTGTTTGAAAGGTTGAAATAGAAAGCTAAATTTGCAAGACTTGCAACAGTTGGAGGTATCTCCCCACTAAATTTGTTGTATGAAAGGTCTAGCAGTAATAAGTTCACACATTTCCCAAGATTTTCTGGTATTTTACCTGATAACTTATTCATATCAAGATCTAAATAACTTAGTTGCTGAAGGTTAGCAATAGAATCAGGAATTCTTCCTATCAAATTATTGTTACTCAGATCCAAAAGCCCTAAATTTTTTAATTGCCCAATTTCCATTGGAATGTTTCCTTGTAAATTGTTGCTTCCTATATATAACCTCTGCAAGTATTGAAGACTTTTTAGTGCAGCTGGGATTTCTCCAATGAAAGAATTGCCATCAAGACACAGAGTTGTTAAATTAGTTAAGTTACCAATGTGTGGAGGTATTTCCCCCACTAATCTGTTAACTTCCAAGTTTAACCTGTCAAGTTTCCTAGAGAGGTGGCCCACTAAAGAGGGCAAACGTCCAGTAAGATGATTAGAGCTTAAATCTAAAGCTTGCAGGGCAGAACAGTTAGTAAGTGCAGTAAGAATGGGCAAGTCTGTAGTGCTGCCGCTAACCAGTTGATTGCCACCTAAGTAGAGTTTTTGGAGCTGCGTCAGCTTACCCAACTCCAGGGGCACTATTCCGCGGAGCTGATTGGCAGCTAAGTCGAGCGTGTTAAGGTTCGTACAATTGGAGAGGGATGCAGGAATGCTGCCACTCAACGGATTGACACCTAAGATGAGTATTTGGAGCTGCGTCAGCTTACCTAACTCCAGGGGCACTATTCCGCGGAGCTGATTGTTACCTAAGTCGAGGGTGTGAAGGTTCGTACAATTGGAGAGGGATGCGGGAATGCTGCCACTCAACTGATTGTCACCTAAGTAGAGTTCTTGGAGCTGCGTCAGCTTACCCAACTCCAGGGGCACTATTCCGCGGAGATGATTGGTATCTAAGCCGAGCGAGTGAAGGTTCGTACAATTGGAGAGAGATGCAGGAATGGTGCCACTCAACTGATTGCCACCTAAGTCGAGTTCTTGGAGCTGCGTCAGCTTACCCAACTCCAGGGAAACTATTCCGCGGAGATGATTGGTATCTAAGTCGAGCGAGTGAAGGTTCGTACAATTGGAGAGAGATGCAGGAATGGTGCCACTCAACTGATTGCCACCTAAGTGTAGTACTTGGAGCTGCGTCAGCTTACCCAACTCCAGGGGCACTATTCCGCGGAGCTGATTGATACTTAAGTCGAGCGAGTGAAGGTTCGTACAGCGGGCAAGAGTGGGCGGAATAGAACCTTGGAGTTGATTCTGATACAGGCCAAGCTTCTTTAAGCGAAACAAATTTCCTAATTGAGAGGGAATGTGACCACGAAAACTGTTATTGCTAAGGTTAAGAGATCTAAGAAAGGAGAGATTGCCGAGAAGAGGGGAGATTGTACCTTGCAATTCCATGGATGAAACATCGAGTGAGACCACTCTCTGTCTTCGCCGACTGCATATGACACCTGTCCAATTGCAGAAGGAAACATTGGGTTTCCACGTAGCGGTTAATGAGTGCCATGGATCGTAGGTGATTGTAGAGAGAAATGCAAGGAGAGCCTCTTCATCGGAAGCATTGCCGTGACGAGCATGCCGGTGGTCTGACAACTGAAGGGTGGGTGGACTGAGAAAGAGAATGGAAGAAGAGAAAAGGAAAAGTAATGTGCATAAAAGCGAGGGAACGTTACAGATCTGCATCTTCTATTGCTCTCAATTCAGGAATGGGAATGGGAATGGGAATGGCTTCTTGGTCTATTTATAGGAATTAATTAATTAATCTTTGAACTCTAAATGCATTGCGCGCTGATAAAGATAGAAATTCCAACCGAAGAAATATTAAAAAATCCAAAGTCCTCCGAAACGCTAATTTTCCACAACGTAATCGTAATTAATAAAATATCGCACTTCCATAAATTACTTGAAAACACTATTACTTTTATTCAATGAAATTAACATGAGTAGCCTCCATCAAGTGCAGATAAGGAGAGAAATTCAAACGTCACACATGAGAAGGCGCTAATTTCGTGATAGAACAAATGGAAGCTAATTCTTAATAATAGCACTGCGATAAAACTAATAATAAAAATTCCTCGGAACTTAATAGTTGTAAAGCCTGTTTAAGCGTACTTCTGAACTTTACAGTTTAGAGATGGAGAAATCTGGGCTAATTTTTAAATACGACTTTACAGATGGAAATGAGTAGGCATAGTGCTTTATGATTAAAATATTGTAAAATACTGGAAACCTAAAGGACAGATATGGAGAAATATTGTGGAGAATTTGGGGTGGACTAATTTTTAAATATGACTTTACATATGTAGATTAGTAGTCACTAAAATATTCCATGGCGTGCCCACACGAATAGAAATTTGAGCGTAACACACGGGAAGAAATATTGTAAAATATTGTGATAGCGAACCGCCTTTGATAAAAAAATAATAATTAAAAATAAGAAAAATACGGTGCTTTGATAAATTAATAGGACTTCTTACACTTCAAGAGACGTATCCTACACTACCAAATAGGAATCTTTTAAAGCACATGATTCACAATGCTGACCTAGACACAAGCCAACACATGCAGTAGAGCGTCCAAGGGGAGGAATTATTCATGATGGCTGGAATTTCGATTCCTATTACCCGTAAATCAATTTTTGTTGGACGTTTTTTAAAAATTTTGCTATGATCGAAATGTTTTGATAATAAATTGACATTTCCCCAATATAGGTTTAATTAAAAAACTATCTTTCAATAATTATTCTTAAAACTTCATCCTTAATAACTTTTAAACTTGATTTGATAATAAATTGAACTTTAGTCAATAAAGGTTTGATTAAAAAATTACTCTTCAATAATTACTCTTAAAACTTATGCTTAATCATTTTTTAAACTTAATTTATTAGTAGCTAGATTGGGTGTACTTTAAAACTAGATGGATGTTCCTACTACTACTCAAATTATAAATTACTATAAATGTTAATTAAAAAAAAATTTCCTTAGTTAAACTTGAAGCAAGTTAAGTTGCTTAATAGTGACGAGAAATAATGATGAAAAAATTGTTACTAATAAAAAACATATTTTCACAATAATAAACATATTTTTAATGGTAAGAGATTTAAATTCATTTAAAAATTACATGGATTAAGGGTACTAAGAGTTGCACTCCCGCCAAAGTCACAAGTGCTACGAAAGATCCTATTCTTAAATTAATAGTTGTTGAAGGGATAAGAAGCATCGTTCTGCACATTATCGGGATTAAAGCACACTTCACCCTATTGTATTGTAGTGCAATTTGTGCCTCTAAAGCCACAAATGTAGTCTAGCACCACCTGCGAGTAAAGTTGTGTTGCCATCTTCTTCAACCTAGTCATTAGTGCCTTCGAGGGGTTATTTTCCATGGAATTCCAAAACTTCTCAATGCTTCCAGAGTGCTCTTTGAGTTTCCAAATTTAAAGAATTCAAAATCTTACAGGAATTTCAAAGAAAAAAATGTTGCTTGGGCTCTCAGCGACTTCCATGTGACCATCCTATCAGGGATGAAGCATGAACTACCAATGCAGGTTAGGAAGAACTTGGAAGATTGACCTAGAACCATAATTTGGTAGTTGAGATATTGTTGAAGCATGGTAATGGTGTAATAGTTTTTGAAAATGTGTTGTATCCATAATATAAAATTCCTAAAAATTCATGATCCTTGTTTTCCTTAATAGTGGTTTCACAATGTCAATTTTCTCATGAACTTCCACCAAAAGCATATTTGCTTCTATGTGTGCTTTCAGTATAGTTTGGGCATGTGGCTTGGATAAAGAAGTCATGCTCTCCATATGCTCATATTTATCAATAAACCATAGTTGATTCTAACTCAAAATTCTAGTATTTGTTGCCAACACCCTCACTTCTTAATAATTTCATCCCATAGTTCATGCATTTACTCTGTTAGCGGCCCACATGTATGTCACTTGCTCAATATATTCTAGCCACCTCCGATTTTCAATCTTTTATGTCGATTGATTTCATCATTATAGATACCTACAATAACATTAAAGTTATATCCATCCATTGATCTACAATTATTTTGGATTAGTAAGGTACATACTCTACAATGATTTTGGATTAGTAAGGTACATACTCTACAATGATTTCAGATTAGTAAGGTACATACTCCTTAGTTTTGCTCTAGATTCTGAAAAGGCAATACCACCTGATGAGAACAACATCCAATCTAAATTGTTTCATCGTGGTTTAGATAAGAATTAAAACCAATTTGATTTTATTACGAAAACTATATATATTTTACTCATTGTTTTCATTTGTTTTTGTTCCCGTAGTATGTAAACATGTGGGTGAAAGAATGATGTGAGCAACTATATATATATATATATATATATATATATATATATATATATATATAACCATGACATAAAACCATGTTCGAATAAAAGTTTTATAAATATTGAATTTATATAATGTTAGCCATAAAATAATACACCTATAGCTTTAAGTAACATGAACTTAAGTTCATCGACTGTACATAGAACAACATCGGATTTCAGTTATATAGCATACATAATATGGACTTTTTATTTTCAGAATTGAACATATGTATATATTTAATTTTATTATTAGAACTTGTTGATACTATCATGTACACCCCGACAAGGGCACCTATGAGGATTTATTTTTTGATATGTGACTATGTCACGTTTTGATGCATATTTCATGAGGCATCTACAACATGTAATTCTCCATATTAATAAAAATTATGATTTTTTCAAGGGGAAAAAATCATGAACTTAAGTTATTTAAATAAAAATAAATATAATGGCATGAATTCCACATATTACATCACTTAATTATTGACGTGTCAATATAATATATCACGAGTAAATAAGGGCCATAAAATTTGAAGCATGTTGCCAAGGTGCAAGTCCAACTGTTTGACATATAATAATGATGTTTTTTTTTTTTAAAGGTAATCTTCAAACAAAACGTTTATATATTTCAAAACACATCGCATGAAACGCCGTGATGTCATGTTAGGACCCACATAACCAAGCAAACAAAAAAATATATTTTATTATAAATTATTTTAATAAAAATAAATTCAATAAAGCTAATTTAAAAAATATATTTTTAACTTATAGAAATAATATATTTATTTTTTTAAATATGTATAATACATTTCTATAATTTGTTATTAAATTATTTCATAACTATTAAAAATTTTAAATATTTCTCTTCAAAATTATTAAATTATACAAAATACTAGAATAAATTAAATTATTATCATTGTTATTTAAATTGAATTAAATTTGTCTTTAAAATTTTGTAATTTTCAATATTTATATGTTTTAATTTAAAAATTAAAGGATTATTCATGTAATAATCCAAAACTCAAATGTTGGGTTTGATTTATGCTAAACTAGCCTAGATCCATCTTAATCCCGACGCTTGATAAATTTGGGGTTAAGATGGATCTAAGGTGGTTTCAGTCGGCCATGATCATACAAAATTTGTTAACATTTAGTTATTCTAATCATTTTTAAATATGTTAAATATGTCTAAGATTATTTTGGTCAGTTTAAATTTAAATTTCCTTAGTTACTTCAATTTGTTGAGATGAGAGAGGCTATTAGTAACTTGAAGGATGAAAAATGATGAAATAAAAATTTTGAATGAAAAGTGACAATGTAACAATTTTGAATGATAGAGAATGTGAATAATAAGAATGTAGCCAAATATAAGCAATCTTCATTGTGATCAATACGTAAAAATGCAAAGGTGGGTTACACTTTTGTGAGAAACGCGAGCGGAAAATTCATTTTCCCAATAGTTCGACCGAACTGTTTGAAAGTTCCGCTGAAGTTTCGAAATTAGTTCGGCCGAACTAATTCTACCATCTACATTGATGGCGTATTGATGACGTGGGTAAACATATTTTTAGCTCGAGGTGGGAAAACCGGCAACCAAATTTTGGCCGAAATTTTTCTTATAAATATACCGGCCTGCAAACCTTAAGAGGTTTCGGCCTTGTTGTCGTTTGTTACCGTTGTCGCATCTATGTAATCTGTCTGTCTCATTGTGTTTTTTGTTTCGGTGTGTTTGTGTTTGTTGTTGGAGGGGCTTGGTGTTACAGGGGCGAGGAGGTGAGAAGGCTTGTTGTTTCTCTGGTTTATTTTTTTGTGAGTTTTAATTTTTTTGCTGTTTTTTTTTTGTTTGCAGGTTATTTGTAATTTGTGTCCTCCACGGTGACTTCGGCGATCTCTTGCCTTGTCCTTTTGTTGCGGCCTTGTCATCTTGTCGTATCCGAATTTACAGGTAGGAAAAAACTTCCTTTGATTCATTTCTTGTGCGGTCCCTAGATCTACGTGAACCATTAATGAAAGAAGGAAATTGCAGAAAAATTGTTTAATTCATTTTTGCCTTCACATTTTACCACATTGTTTATATATGGATACCAAATCAAATATGGGTAGTTACAATACAATAGGTAAAAATATAGTGACTTCATATAGTATATCAAGCCTTATGCTTCAAGTGTGATATCCATTGTCTTAGTTTGAAGAAATACATACTCATTTATGGCTTTAACAAATAAAGTGTGCACATATTCTGAATCTTTTAAATTTTTGAAACAACTTTCATTAGGTTTCTTGATGTAAATAAAACCTTTGAAATAACCAATGCTTCAAGTTACCTTTATGAAACACACAAAACTACACATATTGCAGTAACAACTTTCTTATTGAACCAAAGATATTGTCGTTTTCAATTTTATTAAGGTCTAACCTGTGACCTCTGTTTTTAGCAAATGCTTACTTTCACCAAGATCTACCATCCAAACTTGTCTGGAGCCCATGAGAAACTGATGGATATCTGTGTTAAACAATGTGATCTATTAGAAGCCTTATGGCATTGGTCCAAGTTATAGATCTAGCTCTAGTACCTTTGCTATACAATTTTTTTTTTTAGAAATGTATTAGCACAACAAAATTACCTACCCAAACAATGCTATTTGATTGTTGTTAACTGTATGAAATATCCTCAAATGTTTGCATAGATTAGAACTTCAAAATATATGCCAAATTCTGAAATAGTCCACCCTCCAATTGTTGCCAAGGAAATGTTTCTTAGCATTTTCTTTCGTGTTAAGAATAAAGGAAATCAATTGTGACTTTATATATCATGTTGTACCTTCAGTACCTTCTTTCTTAATTATAGTTGTATCATTGCTCTCTACTTCCTGTTGAAAGATTTAAAATTTTCTTGCACCTTTCCTTCATGTTCTACCTTGAGTACCTTATTTCTTAATTATAGCTTTATCATTGGTGTTTGCTTCCTGTTGTAATATTTAAAATTTTCTTGCACCTTTCCTTCATGTTGTACCTTGAGTACCTTCTTTCTTAATTGTAGCTTTATCATTTGTGTCTACTTCTTGTTGTAATATTTAAAATTTTATTGCACCTTTCCTTCATGTTGTACCTTGAGTACCTTCTTTCTTAATTGTAGCTTTATCACTCATCTCTACTTCCTCTTGTAATATTTAAAATTTTCTTGAACCTTTCCTTCTTAAAATGGTAAAAACAAAAATGCTTGACTGCAAAAGTAGCCTGCATTTTATAATAATCCATGCATAAATGGTGGCATTATTTTCTCACCTCCACTGTGACAATATTCAAAAATGGTGCAACAGAGTTTGTTGTGTTGATATGAAGCTGACACTGCCAATGATATTACTTCAAATCTATGATCATCTTCATTATCTTTGCATTTCATAATATTCATTATTGTTCTTGCCTTCGTAACAGTCATAAAAAAATTGAAAAGATTCTTTACTATTCTTCTTAATTGTTAAGTACACTTATCTAAGGTGTCTATAATCATGGCACCACATTCTTGGATGCCCATTGCCTATTGTTCATTAGAAAGCCTCAATCAACAATCCATATTTACTTTTGTAAAATTGAAAGGGCAACTACAACTGCTACCCGTGCATCTACTCTAATAAAACTCAGAAGTTCAATCGAATAATTTATATACACCTTAGGTGCAAAGGGAAGAATAAGTTGTTCATAATTAATATCAAGGATGAATGATAGTACAAGCCAAAAATGACATTATTATATTATTATATGAATGATAGTACAAACCAAAAATGACATTATTATATTATTAGATAATCTGTAGGTGTTAAATCATACTTCTTATTAAGGACATAACTAATGTAAGTTGAAAATTATTTTTTAATGTTCTTAGCCTATTTATAAATGTCAAAGTAAAGGTTTCTAGATGTGATTTCTCCCATAAAATTTAAGGCAAACCATGTACATGTCATTTCTCGCAAAAACTCATCAAGGTGTGACTTTTGACATAACTTCATTGATCAGGAGTTCATAACTTTTTCTCAAAATTCAAAGTTATAGGATTGGATTGAAACCAGGATGGTTGCATAGATCTCGTCTTCCTGATCTCAGCACCGTAAACGGTTTGAAAAACTGATGTCGTATGAGGGAGATATCGTGTTTTGATCGAATTGCCAAATAGGTAAAATTGTGACAGGTTTGATTGGGATGCCAAGTCAACAAGGTGGATGCATAGTCAGTAAAATGAATATTCCTTTCCTCAAAGCCAACCACAGGTTGACAAGTGGTGTCATTTGATTGGTTGAATGGTTGTACGTTTGTGTTTTTGGGCCAATTAGGGGGTGACACGTGACCAGCCCTGAGACCACCACGTGTCCCCCAAATGGCATGCTAAAATTTTGGTGAAGGTCTACAAGGCTCGACCCCGCTACCTTTGGCAGAGCATGCACATGACACAATTTCCCGAGCCACAAGAAGTTCTTAACAAATATAGGCATCGAGTTCTATTTCAAGTTTGATGGAATCTTCTTGGAGGTTGGGGACCGCAGGTGGTCCCAACCTGCCAGCGGTCCTCGCGATCGTGGTCACATTACAAAATTTAAATGTAACAACAAAATTCAAACCCAATGGTTATTGCTGCAGTATTCGAAATGCTTATCACATGCAACCGTTCACCGTTAACTCCGCTTGGTTTTCTTTGACGATTCCACTGACCACAACATTTAAACCGGAACTTCAACACAACCACAATTATGTGCCTTGGTTTTCTCTAACCTCTGACGATTAGTCCCGCGGGTTTGGGGTGCGCATGTGGCCACCCCAACCGCTAGCATTTAATGTAAACGATTAATTTAGTGGAGGTTTAGAACGTGCCTAAATTTTGGGCTGATTTACTAAATTAACTCCAGTCAAGTGGAGTTCTCCACTTTTAGTGGGGTTTTTCTAGGTGTAACTGGGCAAATGAGTAGGAGACTCAATTTTCGCCCATTCAGAGTGAATGAAGAGTAATTTTAGACTAATTGGAGCATTCTAGAGCCATTGGTGCAGAGAAAATAGCCATTAGAGGTCTGTAACTACAAGCCGCCTCATGACTAAGATATTGTAAAATACTAAAATCCCCGTACGAATAGAAAATTGAGCGCCACACATGGTAAGAAATATTGTAAAATGTTGAAGTCCTCCATGACGCTAATTTTTGTGATAGCGCACCGCACTTGGATTTAAAAAAGAAGAAGAAGGACTTCTTACAGTTCAAGAGACTGATCTTACACTTCAAAATACATGTCGCTTGTTACTTTTAATCAATAATGTTTAAAATCATATTTTTGAAGTTTAAAATTATGTTTCACTTTAAATATTTTTATGGCAATTTTTATTTTAAATATTTATGTGGCATCTTTAATTTTATAGGAAAGTGTCCTTTAAACACATGCTTCACAATGCTGACCTAGACACAAGCCAACACAAGTAGTAGAGCCATGGAGGGGAGGAGCTAGCTTACCAAGATTTGAACTTACGTTATATTCATTTCAATTATTCTAAATTGTTGCTATATCACAGTTTGATACCATGCGTTTTAGTATTATATTAATTTGGAGTTCTTTGTATGACAATATAATTTATTTAAGTAAATTGGGTCGATTTCTCAAGACTCACATTAGATCTATTACGAACTGAGCTATATGAGATAATAAGAATAATAATTTAAAATAAAGTTATAATTTAGTTAATTTTTATATTTTTTTTAATCTTTGACACTGTAACATGTATCATGAAGTAATTGTTTTAATACTTATTATGTATTTATGCATATTCTCATTTACCAATAATTTAATTTATATTAGTTAATGTTAGTTAATATTTTATTATAAATTATTTTAATAAAAATAAATTTAATAAAGTTAATTTTAAAAAATTTATTTAACTTATATAAATAATATATTTATTATTTTAAATATGTATAATACATTTCTATAATTTATTATTAAATTATTTTATAACTATTAAAAATTTAACTATTTCTCTTCCAAATGATTGATACAACATACTAGAATAAATTAAATTATTTTCATTATTATTCATATTGATTTTATTTTATTTTTGAAATTTTGTAATTTTCAATATTTATATGTTTAAATTTAAAAATTAAAGGATTATTCATGTAACAATCTAAAACTCAAATGTTAAGATTGACTTATGCTAAAACACCTGGTAGTCATAGAGTCATAATCAAATTCATAATGTTGTTAATCAAAGGGTATGCACCATAGGAAAAGGTTAGTCATGGTTTTTTGGCACTTTTCACTAGTAAGTCATTGGAGGATCAACATCAATGAGTACCATACAATCACACCAATCATTGGGTAGCTCTAGAGGGTTGGATCCCCTTCAAATATCAAGTGCTAGTGTACAATGTTATTTATTGATGTGTGAGGGCCCACGGGTCAAAATTTGTTGGTGCTCTCACTACTCATGTCATTGCCCCCTAACTAGTGGTGGGGCCTAATGTGGTTTGACCCAACGTAGTGAGGTACAAAGGGTGACCCATGTGAGAGTGGCATGCCAAACAAGTGAGGGAGATCATGAATAAATATTCTCATAATGCATGGGGCTTTGTGCCAATACTTTAGGAGATGTTGTAGGTACCACATGTCAAACCATGCCTTTCGAGTATGCACAATGATATTTATTAACAAATTGATATAAATCAATGTTTATTGATATCACCAAGAAAAATGTAAAAAGCACATGTGTGTAACTATTTGTGTTATCAAGGTGATAGTGCTCTGCAAAAGCCTAGCTGAAAAAATGTGCAAACCCTCGTGCCATGATAATTCTCTTTTCCTCAACCACTCTTCTTATGAAACATGCCATTGGAGGGAGCATCATTCTCACCTACAATTGGATTGTAGTGGACAAAAATGTTTGAGAATGAATCATACTTTTTCAATTATACCGTACTTTATCTCAAATTTTGGACTAAATGATTTGGTCTAGAAAAGAATATTTCACCGCAGCTCTGATATGGATCTGAATTATTCCTTACACAGAGAGGTATAGGAAGACGAGACATTGGCTGGAATAGGTAATTCCCTAGGAACATTTTTCAAAGCATCAGAGACAACAAAGAAGGCATTATATATTTCAAATGCTTGCACATGTGCCTACATGGTCTTGCAAGCCTTCTTCCCCTTCTCTGGAACCCCAAGATCTGGGGGAGTAATGGCTAGGAGGTTTCTTTCCTTGTTTGCCCCCCTTGGATTTGGTTCCTGTTTGCCCAATCTAGCACTCCACTAGGTGTAAAGGAGACCAAAGTGAGATAGTTGGCTTGTAGGAATTTCCTTGGTGTCTTCCTTGATCCAGGTTTTAAATATATTCAGCATTTTGTGTTCCTTAGGTCGTAATATATTATGCTTGTCCTTTGTTTCTAGGACCCTACTAGGTTGTTCCAAGATCTCCTTCAATTGTCGGTCATTCTCATTGGATTCTGGCATTTTCCATTTAGCCACTTGTTTTTTCATTCACTAGGAATCATTTTGTCCACCTTCATGGCTTGAAGCAGGTGAAGTGGAAGGGTCTGATATGTCAGAGCAGGATCTGATTCCTTATTGTGGATTTCCAGAATTGCGAAAGCATTAACGTCTCCATAGGCCTAGGGTTAACTCGCAGCGGAGGTAGCTAGAGTAGATTGGGGTTGAGGGGTTTCCTCAGGAGGGGGCTGGGCCTATGGAGGGCCTTGCTGATCCCGGGGCAGATGAGATTGTCTACCAACCACTTGTTGGAAATTGTCGCTGTCTCGTTGCTAGGCAGTGAAGTAGGCTTCTTCCATAATAGTTTGGGGACAATCATGGAAGATGTGGCCATACTCGTGATAGCACCGACATTTGAAAAATACGTGATCATAGTTCAGGGGTCGAGTCCATGTTGAATTGTGATAGACCATATCTATGGATTCAGGGAGCAACTATGATATGTTCATGTGCACACAGATGCAGGCAAATTTTTCATTTCGACGTTGCTTGGTGATCTTTGACACTTTAAAAAATTTCCCAATAGCATTGCCTATGTCCTCCAAGATGCCTAGTTCCCAAAATTCATCTAGTAGGGAATAGAGGGAAACCCACACCGGAGCCGCCTGGAATTATTCCCTATCCAAATCATAGTATTCTTCTCAGTATCTTAAGAATAGACCAACACTGCCCATGAAGAACGACCCATTCTCAAAGACTCATTTCTAATCCAAAATATCTTCAAATATAAATATATAGAATCCTTTGGCTCAAAGGCGAAGTTCAATTTTCTCCCAAAGAGCTAATTTGTTTTGTATCCATAGCAGGATGTCTTGTTCCCGGGGCCAGATGCAAGGAAATTGCATATCATTGCATGATCTTTCATGTAGTGACGGGATTTCTCCAACGATTGTTTGGGATCAAAAATTGGGGTTCTTGGCTACCTCAGGGAGGCACCAGATTTTACCTTCTATGGCCTGCCATTGGGCACCCATGGCTGGGGTTTCTACTGTTGCTGAAGATGAAGCGGTGACACTGGCAGTGGGCTTGGAGCCCTGGACAAACAACGTTCGATTAACAAAATCTTTGAAGTATTAAGGACCCTTTCACCTTAGCGAGGGGTCACTCATCGAAAAGCTCCTATAACACCAATGTGTGGATGGCCAGATCAGAATGTTAGAAAGGAATGTCTGTGAACTAGATATTAATTATTATTATTTTAATTATAAATATTATTATTATTGGGTGGAAACGTGAAGCTGGGTTACACTTTTGTGAGAATCGGGGTGCGAAATTTTTTTTCAACAATAGTTCCGCCGAACATTTTACAAAGTTCGGCCGAACTCATGTTTCCGTTTAGATTGACGGCACACTGACGGCGCGGGCAAACAGAATTTTTGTCGGAGATTGGAAAACCGGCAGCAAAAGTTCGGCCGAACTTCTAAAAAAGTTCAGCCGAACTATTTTCTATAAATAAATCGCCCGCGAAAGTTTATGGTTTACCGTTTTCATTTCGCGCGCCTTTCGTTGTTTGTGAGTGTTGTCGCTCTGTTGCTGCTGCCGGCCGCCTTGGTGCTCCCACCGTTCGCCCTGGTGCTCCCGCCGTCCGCGCTCGTCGACTGCTACGTCGGGTATGAATTTCTAAAAATTTTGATCCACTCGATCAATAAACGAACAAAAATTGGTTAGCTAAAAGATAAAATAGTGTAATAGAAATTTTAGCTTACTTGTGAATGTATTGCCATGTCGTTATTCATGTGGATCAATACCATCAAAGCTCTGAGGGAACTGCGTATGTATTGCCATGTCTTTCCTGTTTTCAAAACTACGTATTAATTTTCTTTTTAATGTAAAAATTCTCTCAATGAAAGTTTGTTGGGAAAAACAGGAAAGTACAAACCTGAATCATTCCTGGATGGTCTGTTTCCAGGGCAAGGAGTTCCATTTTGTGTTGTCAATCCTTCATTTGGAAGATTTTTTGTTGTAGCTACCAAAGCATTAATACAAACCTTGAATTATTTATACTCTCTCTGCAAATCAAAGATAAAGAGTGGTTTTATATATTTTTTAAAGCAATAGCTTCAATTTAGTCCAAACAAACCTTCATTGTTGTTTGTTTTTGTAATAAATGAAGGTTGTAGTTTGTTTTTGAGATAGTCTATATTCTAAATAAAGTACCACTCTGGTGCATGGGGTTCAATGTTAAACTTCTTGCAGAATTGAATCCTCTTCTTTGAAAACTATGAAGTTTCAGACAAGGCTCGAAACATTAGCATGGAAGTAGCATCATGTGAAACATAGAAGAAAACTTTTTCTATAGCATAATGCTCAAACAAACCCCATATTTACCTGTGTGTTAGCTCTGCAATAAGAGTTCCTGTCAGCCTCAAGAATCTGTGATTTACATGCTGAAAGTAAGTTCATAATGTCGGATGCCCATAGCAAGACAATGGAAAAACATAACCCCTGACATGTGGATATCTGGTGATGGAGTCTATGTATTAGCCTAATAAACAGTTAAATATAGTTCAATTGATCAGACGAAGTAGAGAAAAAGGGTATACAATGGTTGGCCTAACCATTTTCAAGAAGGAAACACATACCATGTGAAACATAGCAGAAAACTTTTTCTATGGCATAATGCTCAAACAAACCCCATATTTACCTGTGTGTTAGCTCTGCAATAAGAGTTCCTGCCAGCCTCAAGAATCTGTGATTTACATGCTGAAATTAAATCATCAAAACATTAGCATGGAAGTAGCATCATGTGAAACATAGCAGAAAACTTTTTCTATAGCATAATGCTCAAACAAACCCCATATTTACTTGTGTGTTAGCTCTGCAATAAGAGTTCCTGCCAGCCTCAAGAATCTGTGATTTACATGCTTAAAGTAAATCATCGAAACATTAGCATGGAAGTAGCATCATGTGAAACATAGCAAAAAACTTTTTCTATAGCATAATGCTCAAACAAACCCCATATTTACCTGTGTGTTAGCTCTGCAATAAGAGTTCTTGCCAGCCTCAAGAATCTGTGATTTACATGCTGAAAGTAAGTTCATAATGTCGGATGCCCATAGCAAGACAATGGAAAAACATAGAAGTCATTTATCTCATGGGCCTTCAACCTAAATTATATATCTAGCACTACATTAAGCTATAGGAGATAAATCAAAGAAGAATTTGAATGTAAATTAAACATGTGTAATAATTATGTCCTTTAGTTTAATAAATAGATAATAATTTGCAAATGCCATATCTAAGCTATATTTCATCTAAGTAGCTTTCAATTTAAACTTATATCTAATGTTAAATTATATAAAAGAATAACAGTAATCCAAACTTCAAAAAAATATTTAGAACGTTAGTATAAAATGTGACATATAATTTTCCTCTGTGGAAAAACATAGTCATAATTACCAATCTTATAATATTATCCAATCTTATAATATTTGAAACCTAAGGTCTTTCCCATACCAAAGTATGTTCTTTTAAAACATGTTTTCTTGGTGATATGGGTGATTTAGAAATGATTGGGAGAGCAAAATTCCTCATTTAATATGTACAATATTTTTGGTTCATGCCACTAAGCCAAGAATTTTAAATTCAACTAAATTTTAATATAACCAACTAAATCCTGCAAAAAAAGAATAAAACAATTTATGTTAGGGTTGTGGATTCAGGCATTGAAACAACACACCATGATATTTCAAATTTAAAAATGATGGTTTGAGTCCTAGGTAGCTTAGAATCCTATTTGTTTTCAAAATAAGTATGCACTCCCATTTGATTCTCATGATTAGGTTGTAATCATGAGGCTCTCGCTCAAGAGTGGACCTTCCCAAAATCTTGTGACGTCTTGTCACAAACAAAACCATCAAACTGAAAACACATCATGCAAGAAACATAGCTCGCTGACATATCATTTTTCTCCTTCAAAGAAAAAAATTCACATCATGTGAATATCTCCATGTACTCTTACATATTGGTGACATACAAAACCATCAACCAAACACAAGTCGACAAAACATGCCTCTTCAAACAACTGACTCTCAAGTCAAATAATAGAGCTCATGTACAAATTTCCACATTTGTTGCATTTAAGTGTGTCAACGTAACTCTACTTTCAACATCTTGCTTCATGCAACATGCACCATACTTTGAATTTGCAAAGAAATTCATGAAACATCAAAATACATGCAAGGCCTTAATTGGATAAGAAATCTAACCATCTGTTAGCAAACCATTTCAATGGCGCTTCTTTTAGTTGCACTTCATCATGTGAATCATCTTGACCCTCATCGATTATGAAATCCTCTTTTCCATTCTTGTCATTATCTCATTCCACCTTCTTCAAATGTTGTGGATGACTTGTTGGATACAAAGTCCAACACTTGCCCAACATCTATAAACATTATGATTATTCAAACCACAAAAGGAACATGCAAGTTCTTTTCCAAATCTTATGTGAATATTTACCATATTTATCATAATCAAAAGCAATTTGATTAGAGGAAAATTTATACCTTGAACATTCATCATTGTCGCCTTCTTTAGGAGGTGAATTTGATGAGGTAGTGGCTCTCCTCTAAATACTAGCAATGAATTCAATGACTCTAGAGCTTTCAACATCCTCTTCTTTTACATTCTCATTAGTTGCATGATTATTAACATCTTCTTGCAAAGTGGGTGTCAAACTTTTCCATTCAACATGAATACAAACTTTACAAGCTTGATGCACCCCTTTCATGTATAAAAAGATTACTTGTGTTGGGAGTGGCCTTTTACAACTTCGGAAAGCATTTGGTTCCACATTCATTCCTCCGGCAGACGCTGTCTTGTAGATACCATACATTTGTCTAAGGTTAAAATCATACAAGAAGAGCTTCATTCTGGGCTTCACCTTTTCTACAAGCTCCTTTTTGGTTGGTGGCAACCCAAACACTTTGTATCGGAAACACTCTTGCTTTGTTTTAAAATTACACATAAAAATCAAGCCGGCAAACTTATCTTTGCCACTGCCATCTTCATTGTTTGCTTCCTTGCTGCCTTGTTTTTTCTTCTTATTTTGATCAACCTTTGACACAACAGGGTCAGATAAACCCTTGGGTTTGTTCTCTGTCTCTATTTTAACAGTCTTATCCACAACATTAACCTTTGACACAACAAGGTTAGATAAACCCTTGGGTTCATGGTATGTCTCTATTTTAACAGTCTTATCAACAACATTAGTTGGTGTTGCATCCTGCAACATATATCCACAGATTTGTTTGAGGCATTTGTAATCTTCCTTAGACTATCCGCAATTTGCTTCACACTATATGCAATTTGCTTCATACTATACTATCCGCAATCTCCTTCAAAGATGACCGAACAATAGATCCACACTATTTTCAAACTCTTTAAACTTCACACTGAAAGCCCATCAACATATTTGTACTGAATCTTACAAGAATCTGTAAACAGTATTCAGAGATTGCCAAGTTATTCCTTATTAAAAGAGCCATAGACAAGGTATATAAATATAGATAGAATTACTTCCTTTTAGGCCGACCAACACTTTGCCATGTAGGCTGATTTGTAACACATCATAATAGTTCGATTTTTCAACATTGATGTAGAGATGAAATAAACCATTGGTTCATGTTTTCTTTGACTAGGTCTGGGTTTCTGGCTGAATCTATATGGACATTTCTGTCTAGTTAAATACCCTTATGTTTGCAAGATTGATTTATCTTTTAAGATTTTGCATTTGTGTGTTGTATGTATCAAAGATAGATCTATTCCCAGTTTTTCTATGCACATCAATTCAACTGCACAAACAATTAAATCTAATTTAATATTATTGTTTGCTAGAAGTTAGTTTATGTTTTAAAAATGTTTAGTGTTGTATGTAGAAAAATATTCTACAAGGTGACCTTTCTTATGGAAATGAATAATAAACAATTTCAACTTAGTTCAACATCATTTTCCTTGTCCAATAGGCCTTTGACTTTTTGCCTCATTTATTTATAAAGTTTCATGTGCATGGATATATTCTTCCAACATCTATAAAAATTATGATTAAATTCAAACCACAAAAGGAACATGCAAGTAATTTTCTATATCTTATTTGAATATTTACCATGTTTATCATAATCAAAAGAAATTTGATTAGAGGCAAATTTATACCTTGAACATTCACTGTTGTCGCCTTCTTGAGGAGGTGAATTTGACATGAGGTAGTGGCTCTCCTTTGAATACTAGCAATGAATTAAATTACTCTCGAGCTTTCAACATCCTCTTCTTTAATATTCTCATTAGTTGCATGATTATTAACATCTTCTTGCAAAGTGGGTGTCAAACTTTTCCATTCATCATGAACACAAACTTCAAAAGCTTGAGGTAATGAACACAAAATAAAATTCCTTCTTGGAACAACTTCATGTGCCTCCTTGGCTTTGGATCATTTTCCATGTTTTCCATATAACCATGACCCAAATAATTAGGCCCTTCCTGAAGAACATTTGGCTCAACTATGCCTTGTACTCAACTATGCCTTGTACATGCTTGCCTTTAAAACCCTTTACTTTCATAGCACATTTTCATCAAAAATTTGGACCTTATTCCTCTAGTGTCTCTCAAAAGCATGTACACATTCATTTTCAGAGGAAATTGAAGACAGAAACCAATAGCTAATTCTTCTAACTAACCTTGACTAAAATGAGCTAAATTGTACTTTGATACCAACTTGATTTGAATATGGACAAACTAGTTTTGTTCGGGAAGGGGTTTATGTGTCAAGCTTTAAGTGTATTTTGTGAGAAATTTATGAGTTAATTAGATTTTAAAAACTCATGTTTACACATTTATAAAATGCAAAATTTTTATTTCGAGGAAAATATTTTCCCTCAATCCAGATTCTGATCATTGGACATGTAAGAGGAAGAAAGAGGGAATTCACTTTCAAATTCTAGACCTTGTTCTTTATCCTCCAGTATGCTGTAAGTATTTAACTCAGCGTGATAGCCAACTAGGTGTAATATTTGGACTCGTCCAACACTTGTCCACAAGGTGACCTTTCTTATGGCAATGAGTAATGAACAATTGCATTTTCCTTGTCCAATGGGCCTTTTGACTTTTTGCCTCATTTATTTAGAAAGTTTCAATGTGTATGGATATCTTCTTCCAACATCTATAAACATTATGATTATTCAAACCACAAAAGGAACATGTGCAAGTTCTTTTATATATCTTATGTGAATATTTACCATGTAAATCATAATCAAAAGCAATTTGATTAAACACAAATTTATACCTTGAACATTCACCATTGCCTCCTTCTTGAGGAGGTGAATTTGATGAGGTAGTGGCTCTCCTTTGAATACTAGCAATGAATTCAATGAATAGATAGAGCTTTAAACACCCTCTTCTGTTACATTCTCATTAGCTGCATGTTTATTAGCATCTTATTGCAAAGTGGGTGTCAAAATTTTCCATTCATCATGAACACAAACTTCACGAGCTTGAGGTAATGAACACAAAATAAAATTCCTTCTTGGAACAGCTTCATGTGCCTCCTTGGCTTTGGAGAATTTTCGATGTTTTCCATAACCAAGACCCAAATAATTAGGCCCTTCTTGAAGAACATTTGGCTCAACTATGCCTTGTACTCAACTATGCCTTGTACATGCTTGCCTTTAAAACCCTTTACTTTCATAGCTCATTTTCATCAAAAATTTGGACCTTATTCCTCTAATGTCTCTCAAAAGCACGTACACATTCATTTTCAGAGGAAATTGAAGACAGAAACCAATAGTTAATTCTTCTAACTAACCTTGACTAAAATGAGCTAAATTGTACTTTGATACGAACTTGATTTGAATATGGACAAACTAGTTTTGTTGGGGAAGGGGTTTATGTGTCAAGCTTTAAGTGTATTTTATGAGAAATTTATGAGTTAATTAGATTTTAAAAACTCATGTTTACACATTTCTAAAATGAAAAATTTTTAATTCTAGGAAAATCTTTTCCCTCAATCCAAATTCTGATCATTGGACATGTAAGAGGAAGAAAGAGGGAATTCACTTTTCAAATTCTAGACCTTGTCTAGACCTCCTAGTGGCCAAGTATTTAACCTAGCATGATAGCCAACTAGGTGTAAGATTTGACTCTATCCAACACTTGTCCACAAGGTGACCTTTCTTATGGCAATGAGTAATAAACAATTGCATCTTATTTTTAGCATCATTTTCCTTGTCCAATGGGCCTTTGACTTTTTGCCTCATTTATTTAGAAAGTTTCAATGTGTATGGATATCTTCTTCCAACATCTATAAACATTATGATTATTCAAACCACAAAAGTAACATGTGCAAGTTCTTTTATATATCTTATGTGAATATTTACCATGTTTATCATAATCAAAAGCAATTTGATTAAACGCAAATTTATACCTTGAACATTCACCATTGCCTCCTTCTTGAGGAGGTGAATTTGATGAGGTAGTGGCTCTCCTTTGAATACTAGCAATGAATTCAATGACTAGATAGAGCTTTAAACATCCTCTTCTTTTACATTCTCATTAGCTGCAGGTTTATTAACATCTTCTTGCAAAGTGGGTGTCAAACTTTTCCATTCATCATGAACACAAACTTCACGAGCTTGAGGTAATGAACACGAAATAAAATTCCTTCTTGGAACAGCTTCATGTGCCTCCTTGGCTTTGGAGCATTTTCCATGTTTTCCATAACCAAGACCCAAATAATTAGGCCCTTCTTGAAGAACATTTTGCTCAACTATGCCTTGTACTCAACTATGCCTTGTACATGCTTGCCTTTAAAACCCTTTACTTTCATAGCACATTTTCATCAAAAATTTGGACCTTATTCCTCTAATGTCTCTCAAAAGCACGTACACATTCATTTTCAGAGGGAATTGAAGACAGAAACCAATAGCTAATTCTTCTAACTAACCTTGACTAAAATGAGCTAAATTGTACTTTGATACGAACTTGATTTGAATATGGACAAACTAGTTTTGTTGGGGAGGGGGTTTATGTGTCAAGATTTAAGTGTATTTTGTGAGAAATTTATGAGTTAATTAGATTTGAAAAACTCATGTTTACACATTTATAAAATGAAAAATTTTTAATTCTAGGAAAATCTTTTCCCTCAATCCAAATTCTGATCATTAGACATGTAAGAGGAAGAAAGAGGGAATTCACTTTTCAAATTCTAGACCTTGTCTAGACCTCCTAGTGGCCAAGTATTTAACCTAGCGTGATAGCCAACTAGGTGTATGATTTGACTCTGTCCAACACTTGTCCACAAGGTGACCTTTCTTATGGCAATGAGTAATAAACAATTGCATTTTCCTTGTCCAATGGGCCTTTGACTTTTTGCCCCATTTATTTAGGAAAGTTTCAATGTGTATGGATATCTCTTCCAACATCTATAAACATTATGATTATTCAAACCACAAAAGGAACATGTGCAAGTTCTTTTATATATCTTATGTGAATATTTACCATTAGTATCATAATCAGTGCTAACTAGCAACTTGATTAAACGCAAATTTATACCTTCAAACATCACCACTACCCTTCGAGGGAGGAATTTAATATATGCCTCCCCTTGAATACTAGCAATGAATTCAATGACTCTAGAGCTTTCAACATCCTCTTCTTTTACAGTCTCATTAGCTGCATGATTATTAACATCTTCTTGCAAAGTGGGTGTCAAACTTTTCCATTCATCATGAACACAAACTTCACAAGCTTGAGGTAATGAACAGGAAATAAAATTCCTTCTTGGAACAGCTTCATGTGCCTCCTTGGCTTTGGAGCATTTTCCATGTTTTCCATAACCAAGACCCAAATAATTAGGCCCTTCTTGAAGAACATTTGGCTCAACTATGCCTTGTACTCAACTATGCCTTGTACATTCTTGCCTTTAAAACCCTTTACTTTCATAGCACATTTTCATAAAAAATTTGGACCTTATTCCTCTAATGTCTCTCAAAAGCACGTACACATTAATTTTCAGAGGAAATTGAAGACAGAAACCAATAGCTGATTCTTCTAACTAACCTTGACTAAAATGAGCTAAATTGTACTTTGATACGAACTTGATTTGAATATGGACAAACTAGTTTTGTTGGGGAAGGGTTTATGTGTCAGTTTTAAGTGTATTTTGTGAGAAATTTATGAGTTAATTAGATTTTAAAACTCATGTTTACACATTTATAAAATGCAAAATTTTTAATTCTAGGAAAATATTTTCCCTCAATCCAAATTCTGATCATTGGACATGTAAGAGGAAGAAAGAGGGAATTCACTTTTCAAATTCTAGACCTTGTCTACACCTCCTAGTGGCCAAGTATTTAACCTAGCGTGATAGCCAACTAGGTGTAAGATTTGACTCTGTCCAACACTTGTCCACAAGGTGACCTTTCTTATGGCAATGAGTAATAAACAATTGCATCTTATTTTCAACATCATTTTCCTTGTCCAATGGGCCTTTGAATTTTTGCCTCATTTATTTAGAAAGTTTCATGTGCATGGATATCTTCTTCCAACATCTATAAACATTATGATTATTCAAACCACAAAAGGAACATGTGCAAGTTCTTTTCCAAATCTTATGTGAATATTTTAAATGTTTATCATAATCAAAAGAAATATGATTAAAGGAAAATTTATACCTTGAACATTCACCGTTGTCGCCTTCTTAAGGAGGTGAATTTGATGAGGTAGTGGCTCTCCTCTGAATACTAGCAATGAATTCAATTACTCTAGAGCTTTAACCATCCTCTTCTTTTACATTCTCATTAGCTGCATGATTATTAACATCTTCTTGCAAAGTGGGTGTCAAACTTTTCCATTCATCATGAACACAAACTTCACAAGCTTGAGGTAATGAACACGAAATAAAATTCCTTCTTGGAATAGCTTCATGTGCCTCCTTGTCTTTGGAGCATTTTCCATGTTTTCCATAACCAAGACCCAAATAATTAGGCCCTTCTTGAAGAAAATTTGGCTCAACTATGCCTTGTACATGCTTGCCTTTAAAACCCTTTACTTTCATAGCACATTTTCATCAAAAATTTGGACCTTATTCCTCTAGTGTGTCTCTCAAAAGCACGTACACATTCATTTTCAGAGGAAATTGAAGACAGAAACCAATAGCTAATTCTTCTAACTAACCTTGACTAAAATGAGCTAAATTTTACTTTGATACGAACTTGATTTGAATATGGACAAACTAGTTTTGTTGGGGAAAGGGTTTATGTGTCAAGATTTAAGTGTATTTTGTGAGAAATTTATGAGTTAATTAGACTTTACAAACTCATGTTTACACATTTATAAAATACAAAATTTTTAATTCTAGGAAAATCTTTTCCATCAATCCAAATTCTGATCATTGGACATGTAAGAGGAAGAAAGAGGGAATTCACTTTTCAAATTCTAGACCTTGTCTAGACCTCCTAGTGGCCAAGTATTTAACCTAGCGTGATAGCCAACTAGGTGTAAGATTTGACTCTGTCCAACACTTGTCCACGAGGTGACCTTTCTTATGGCAATGAGTAATAAACAATTGCATTTTCCTTGTCCAATGGGCCTTTGACTTTTTGCCTCATTTATTTAGAAAGTTTCAATGTGTATGGATATCTTCTTCCAACATCTATAAACATTATGATTATTAAAACCACAAAAGGAACATGTGCAAGTTATTTTATATATCTTATGTGAATATTTACCATGTTTATCATAATCAAAAGCATTTTGATTAAACGCAAATTTATACCTTGAACATTCACCATTGCCTCCTTCTTGAGGAGGTGAATTTGATGAGGTAGTGGCTCTCCTTTAAATACTAGCAATGAATTCAATGACTAGATAGAGCTTTAAACATCCTCTTCTTTTACATTCTCATTAGCTGCATGTTTATTAACATCTTCTTGCAAAGTGGGTGTCAAACTTTTCCATTCATCATGAACACAAACTTCACGAGCTTGAGGTAATGAACACGAAATAAAATTCCTTCTTGGAACAGCTTCATGTGCCTCCTTGGCTTTGGAGCATTCTCCATCATGTTTTCCATAACCAAGACCCAAATAATTAGGCCCTTCCTCAACAACATTTGGCTCAACTATGCCTTGTACATGTTTGCCTTTAACCATTTACTTTCATAGCACATTTTCATCAAAATTTTGGACCTTATTCTAATGTCTCTCAAAGCACGTACACATTCATTTTCTTTTATGGGAAATTGAAGACAAGAAACCAATAGTTGATTCTTCTAACTAACCTTCTTGACTAAATGAGTTAAATTGTACTTTATTAATAACTTGATTTGAATATGATTAAACTAGGCTTGGTTGGGTGAGGGCTTATGTGTCAAGCTTTAAGTGTATTTTGTGAGAAATTTATGAGTTAATTAGCTTTTAAAAACTCATGTGTACAACAAATAAAATGCAAAATTTTTATTTTGGAATTTTTTTTCCCTCAATCCAGATTTCGATCATTGGACATGTAAGAGGAAGAAAGAGGGAATTCACTTTTCACTCCAGATCTTGTTCAGACTCTGGGTACAAGTATTGAATTGCGTGATAGCCAACTAGGTGTAAGATTGATCATTCAACACTTGTCCACAAGGTGACCTTTCTTATGGCAATGAGTACAAACAATTACTTTCCTTGTCCGATGGGCCTTTGACTTTTTGCTTCATTTATTTAGAAAGTTTCAATGTGCATGGATATCTTCTTCCAACATCTATAAAAATTATGATAATTCAAAACACAAAAGGAACATGTGCAAGTTCTTTTATAGATCTTATGTGAATATTTACCATGTTTATCATAATCAAAAGAAATTTGATTAAACGCAAATTTATACCTTGAACATTCACCATTGCCTCCTTCTTGAGAAGGTGAATTTGATGAGGTTGTGGCTGTCCTTTGAATACTAGCAATGAATTCAATGACTAGATAGAGCTTTAAACATCCTCTTCTTTTACATTCTCATTAGCTGCATGTTTATTAACATCTTCTTTCAAAGTGGGTGTCAAACTTTTCCATTCATCATGAACACAAACTTCACGAGCTTGAGGTAATGAACACAAAATAAAATTCCTTCTTGGAACAGCTTCATGTGCCTCCTTGGATTTGGAGCATTTTCCATGTTTTCCATAACCAATACCCAAATAATTAGGCCCTTCTTGAAGAACATTTGGCTCAACTATGCCTTGTACTCAACTATGCCTTGTACATGCTTGCCTTTAAAACCCTTTACTTTCATAGCACATTTTCATCAAAAATTTGGACCTTATACCTCTAATGTCTCTCAAAAGCACGTACACATTCATTTTCAGAGGAAATTGAAGACAGAAACCAATAGCTAATTCTTCTAACTAACCTTGACTAAAATGAGCTAAATTGTACTTTGATACAAACTTGATTTGAATATGGACAAACTAGTTTTTTTGGGGAAGGGGTTTATGTCTCAAGCTTTAAGTGTATTTTGTGAGAAAGTTATGAGTTAATTAGATTTTAAAAACTCGTTTACACATTTATAAAATGCAAAATTTTTATTTCTAGGAAAATCTTTTCCCTCAATCCAAATTCTGATCATTGGACATATGTGAGGAAGAAAGAGGGAATTCACTTTTCAAATTTAGACCTGAGTCTAAACTAAAATAAACTAGAGGTTTGGTTTTCAAATACATTCAATTATTTGGAAACGTTCTAGCTACCAAAAGTCCATATGCCAATCTACCTCCCAAGAAATCCTTTTAGTACACCATTGGTTAGTTTTTTGTCTTCCTATATTCTTTATCAACCTCTTCTAGTGATTCTTGAAAGGTGGATACTTAAATCCTTCCTAAAAATTTGAGCGAGCTAAAATGAGAAGACATAAAAGGTCATTTTAAGTCATTCTTCTATCCAATTATAAAAACCAAGTGAATATTGAACTACATATTGATTTTTGTCCCATAGAACAACAAAATCTAAAACATCTTCAAGGTCTTCAATCTGCTCGTAAAGTTAATTTACATGTCTTGATCAAGTCCAACAACAAAGAAAAATTCAGTGACAACACCAAAATCTACAACTTCTTCAACATCTTCTAAACCATCTTCAAAGTCAATACTGTGTGCATCAAATTCCTCAACAAGGTCATTAATGGAGTCATCAATGGTGCATCAATTCAAATTATACTTTGAATTTGTAAATAAATTCAGTATTAAAATACATGCATATTTTAATTGATAAGAAATCTAACCCATCTATTAGCAAAAACTAATTAGATTCGTATTTCTTTAATATCATTTGTCCATGGGTCTTTGACTTTTTGCCTCATATTTAGTAAAAACTATGTATACACATTTATAGTAAATGTAAATTTTTATTTAGAAAATCTTTTCCTTTATCCAAATTTGATCATTGGACAATGGGAAAGCACGATAAAGAAAGAGAATTCAATTTTCAATTCTAATGTAGACCTTGTCTAAACCAAAATACACTAGAGGTTTATTTGAGCTCTAAAATGAGATTCCAAGCCTAATTTCATAAAAAGTAAGTTGGGGATGATCACATTGACTTGCTTGATGACATGTCTATGAAGATTAACTACCTTGAACTATTTTTTTGCGTAGGGAAAGAGACACATTCCTATGTCTGAGCATGAAAACGTTCTTTGATATTGTTAATGCCTCTAGTGTTTACTTCTACAAGTTCTATAGGCAGAGTCTGTAAAGGGCCAGGTAGCCTCTGGATCTCATCTTTTATGAAAGGTGACATATCTAGTAAATTCCCCTACAGTCAATCTCTGGAATGGATCTAAATAGAAATTCTTCATTTTAATATCCATAAAACACAACAACTTTAAGGTAAACTATGTACATGTGTCATTTCTCCCACAAACTAAAGTGTATAAGTGGTAAATTTTATACCAAGTGTGCTCCCACCATGTAAAGCGTAATTTGGTGAACTTATCATTTTTATAATTTCTTTTTCGATTAAATTTAGTTTCACACATGATCAATTATTGCTTTGAAAGTTGTGTTCTACATAATTTGTGTACACTAAATTACAAATTGATTTTTTGAAATCTATTTTGTGTAAATGTCGACCAATAGATATATATCATGGAGGATGAACACGAAGATCAGTCGAATCCCATATGGAGGTTCAGGGATCGGGGAATGTTCACGATATTTAAATATAATCTTAAATCTCCATACATGTGTGTACATATTGTTATAGCATCATTTCTCACCTTTATATGATTCATGATTGCTTTTATGGCTTTGGGCACCCATTCCTATAGACTTGGACAAATTCACTAAAAAACTGTCTAAAAATCCCCATACGCGGTTATGCCCAGATTTTCCACGTGTATACGCGAGTCAACATGCAATTTTCCGCGTATGCCATTAAAATCATTAAAAATATATATAAAAAATCCCTATTTCCGAGTTGGGTTGATGGTTACTCTGGTAGTTCAACCACCCCAGCACGTGGCCAACTGTTTCCAACTGTTGAAACTACTTTGAGGGAGTAGAAAAGCCCCTCATGTGCATGGCCTAAAGGAGAGAGAGAAATTATTGATATTATACTCTGTTGGTATTCCCTATCCAAGTCTGAATTCCCGTGCCTCCTGCACTTCCCAGTTCATTATAGGAAACCTTTGTTTCCTGGAGATGCTCATCTTCCTATATGTCATCTCGTATGCACCAGTTTGGAAGGAATCTTAGCGAGGCAAGGGTGGGACGGATCCGGACGACGGTCTGCTCGAAGATCGTGGAAGGATTCAGGTGATCTCTCCACTTGTTATTTCTGTACATGCTATTTATAATACAGAAGTACCATCTTGTTCCCGAAATATACGTGTTAGTGTCTGCTTGCATATATGAGAATATTGTTATTTAAACATTCATTATGGTTTATCTAATGTTTTATATGGATTTCACCAACATTTAGAGTAGATATATGCTGTACAACCAATTCTTCGTGCTTGTTTCTTCTTGTCTTTCAGGTTAAGAAGGAAGAAGTGTTGCTGGGGGTTTGGACCCCGCGGGATCTGCTTCAACCGTAGGACCTACGGGTAACTTCCTCGATCTACTCTATTTAGTTTTTCATGAACATGTATGGTTGTGTGAGTCCTTAAGTAGCATGCCCCTGCTCTGTGGAGGTTTAAACCCAATAAACCTCTAGGGTGATATTCCCCGAAACACATATGGAATTGATTTTTTTATTAACTTTGTGATTTAATTTAGTTGTTAATAAGTTTCATATTTTAATTTTTAGGAGGTAAGAGGAGAAGGGTTTCAACTCCATCCATGGAGTGTGGCCAAGGTTCAACTGGTCGAGGTATGAGTGGTAGCAGGTTGCGGGAAGGGGGCGATATTTATTCCCCTGAAGGTCAATCAACCGCTGCTGGTTCTCAGCAGCGTCATTCTGGGGTTGGTTCTCAGCAGCGTCATTCTGGGGCTGGTTCTCAACAGGGTCATGTTGGAGAAGATGTTAACCAACAACATCAAGGTTGCCATCAATTTCAATATTTTTTCATTAAATTTGTACAATTTTTTTTACACGTGTTTTTTCTAATATACAAAATTGTATATATATTGATGCAGAGGCCGAAAATGTTCGAGCCAGTGGTCAAAATAGACGCAGGGCAGCGCGCTACATTCAAGAAGAAGGCTGTCAACCCACCACAACTTATCCGGCTGAGATTACTGATATACCATGGGAAACCAACATTGTGGAATGCACCTTAAAAAGGTGTGAAAGCCTTCATGCAAAATTGCAAAGAGATCTCGTGGCTTTGTCTCTACCTGCTGAGAGTAGACAAAGCCTTGAAATAGTTACACATTCATTGGGTGAAATGCTAAATGTGTACAGAAATTTGGGGCCAACGACTAATTCGTTTGTAGAAACGATGAGAAAGAGAAAAGAAACAGTGATAGGTCCCGATAAATGGCAGGACATAAAAAAAAGAGTTTCAAGAGCAAATGCTAAGTCAATGTTTAATTATAAGGAAGGGCCAGAAAGAAAAATGTTGAAGGTGCAGTATTTCAAGCACCCAGACAAAGCTGGTTTTTTGTATGATCGACATCTTGCGGCCTTTGGAAGGCTTCCATGGAACGATGAGGTTCCTGTTTATTTTGCACAAATGTTTTATGCAGAATTTTTTTTGGGTATGAAACCCGACTATAATGACCTTCCTTCAGAATTTTTTGGCCCAGGGAGAGGTCGATTATATCAACATAAGGGCGCTAAGCGAGATGTGGAGTTGCCTCGCCCTGAGCTGCCATTGGTGAGTCAACCGTTTTGAGTCGAAACTCTGCGATCAGAGTTGGATGCGACTTCTCAAATAAGTCGAGAAGCAAGAGATGTTATGATCGAAAATGTTCAGAGCGGATTGAGTGGAGTCAATCTTTGTTTAAATCGACAAAGAGCACGTGAAAATGCACGTGCCAATTTTGTTTATCATACAGATGAGGAGATTTACAACATGAATGTTGAAGATCTCCGAACATATGCAATAAATTGTCGCAATGGTCTGCAAGACCTAATTTTTCATGAGGAAGAGGGCACCGGAACGGTATGTGTTAGTGATGTTAGAGTTTGAAATTATTTTTACATATACATGTGTACAATTTGTAATAAATACATGTGTATGTACATGTATACATTTATTTGTATGTGTACATTAATCTCATTTAATGTATGATTATATGTTAATACACCATTTGCAGTTCTCAGGCATGATGCGTGATGAAAATGTTAATATTACGTTCGGGACCTCCGGTTGAAACGATGCAGATGGGTCTGACCATCATGATATGTTGGCACATGTATGTTAGTGTTTTTTAAGTGACTCTAAAATAAATAATTGTTGCCACACATGTACATGTATGTATATATATAATTTGATAAAATGTTTTAATAGGTACCAATTCCGTCTGATGTTTTTGGGATGGCGGTACCTTCTTCTTCCTTAGGAGATATACCTTCTACTTCATTGGGAGATGAGCCACGAGTATGGAAAATTTTTCACAAGTTTAAAATTTATATATATATATATATATATATATTCTACGTCAAAACATTTCATTAAAAATTGAGATATATATATATATATACATTTAACTGTACATGTATATTGTACAGTTTACCACTGCAGATGTTTCTATGGGAGAACCTGTTCATCAAATGGAGAGGGAACCTTACAAGGTATTGCATGATTTTTTTGTTATATTTTGTTTTTTACATGAAGTTCTAGATATATATATTCTCATTCATTTTTAAAACTTCAAATTTTAATGTTCAAGTACATGTGCATTGTGTATGTAGGTTTCCTATTCACAGGATAGGGTGCGGACTGAGACTCAGACGCTAGATCCTCCATTTGATGGACATGATTTACAGTAGATTTGATTTCAAAATTTAGATGGTTTTAAAATTTGTTAAACTTGATACAGTTTGATACTTGTGAGATTTACAATTTTTGGACATATTTTATTACATTGTTATTATATAATTTGTTTTATTTAATTTTTTGGATGGTTTTAGTACTTTTGGCATGTGAATGTGAAGTAATGTTGTCATCTGAACTACATTTGGCATGTGATATTTAATGTTAAATGTTTTTGTTGGATAGTTGAATTATAATTGGCATGGCATGGGAAGTTTTTAAAACTCAAGTTTTGGATGGTTTCAATCTACATTTTGCATGTGATATTTAATGAACTTTAAGTGTTTAATGTTTTAATGTTGCACAATATATAATCAAAAGGGTTTTAAAACTTAAAGTTTTGGATGGTTTCAATCTACAACTTAAAGTTTTGGATGGTTTCAACCTACATTTGCACATGTGGTAAATTGAAATTATGTTACTTGTAACAAGAATTTCCCCATTGATTTCATTGTATATGTTGATTTCTGATTTGATATAATTGCATGTATGATGGTACATTACTTGTAAAGTCATTGGATTAATAGTGTTCATTAATTTCAGTGTAAGCGCAAAAAATTATTGACAATGTAGAACGATTTTTGTGTTATAATAATTAAACCTAATAATATTGGAGAGCAAGAGAGATAAGGTATGGTGTTTACTACAAGAGTTCGAGCTAAATATTTAAATGGTTTATGATTTATGATTTTTACTTTCTTTTTAATATAATCGATACAGAAAGATGACAAAACTAAAAAGGGTGACAATAAGAATAGAAGAAGGAAATAGTTTAAGATTGATCACAATAAATGCTATTTGTAAGTGATTACATTCTAATTATTCACATTCTATCATTCAATATTATTACATTGTCACTTCGCATTCAAAAATTTTATTTGATCATTTTCCATTATTAAAGTTATTCTACAATATTTATCATCTCAACAAATTGAGGTAACTAAGAAAATTTAAAATTAAAATGACATGATAAATCTCAAACATATTTAGCATATTTAAAATGGTTTATCAATATTTTTTCCTTGGTTTCACACGACTGAAACCAACCTAGATCCATCTTAACTACAGATCTATCAAGCGTCGAAAGGGATCAAATCTCTCGAGGTGCAAACCTTTCTTCAAGTTTTGCACTCAAAAAAGAGGTTTGCACCTCTAGATATTTGATCCCTCTCAGCGCTTGATAGATCCATAGTTATGATGGATCTAGGAAAATAACTTTCTAAAAATAAGTAAGGGAAAAGAAGCATAGGGAACAATTAGGAGTAAATTTAGGAACATGTGATAGTTGGGTGAGATAAAATCATATTTTAATATGTAATATTCCTAATTAGCACCGCTAATTGGAATATTTGATTTTTGTATAGTTTTGCTGATTATAGTTAATTAATAAATAAAAGTGAGAAAAGGGGGTCTAACTCACTTAAATAAAATAAAGTGTTTCCCTAGTAGAGGCAACGTTGTAACTTAAGGGGGAGCCTTGGGGGTCCACACCACGCATGAGAGGAGGCTCACGTAGCCTCTAGGAGCTTCTGCGCAGTGTTAGGAGGAGCACGTGGGAGAGTGAGGGACCACGTAGGGTTTTGAGGAGGGCCATCGTTATAAAAGGAGGGAGAGCCATTTCATTTGGGCATTCTTGTTGTTGATGATATTTGAACTAGACTTCTGTCTTCTTGAGCACGCTGGCTGTTTAACCTGTCTGCAGCACTGTTTAGTGTGATTGAGTGTCTCCGGTCGGAGATCTCGCCCTTAGCCCTGGGGGACTTCGAGTGCTTGATCGGGCAAGGTATTTTCTACAGTTTTCAGCAGAGGATTTGGTTGTTGATTTGTGGAGGAGCTAGGCTTCTCTTGGTGACTGCGCAGTCCCTAGGAGAGAGGACGCAGTTCTTCGAGGAGGAGTTCTATTGCAAGGTTTTCTGCAGGAGATTCAGTGAGATCCGATGTGGAGGTACAGTCTTTTTCAGTGGGGGATTTCCAAGGGATTTTGTGGCCCGATTTCAGCATATATCATTTGGCATCTGTGCTGGGCCTGGAGGGACAGTGTTTTTCCTTGAGGAGGGTTTCTGAGGTGATTTTCGGAGGCGGACCATTTTCTATATGGTTTCTGGGTTTTGACCGGGGTGGTGATTTTAGAAGTTCTGCAGATTTTCAGCTCATTCTGGCAAGGGGATCAGCCCCTAGCTCCAGTCCATTCCAGTAGCAACAGTTTACGGCAGTTCTTCCAGCAGCTGGGACGTAGTTTCTTGTAGCAGCCATTATCTATTTTTCTGAGAGGGTTCTTCACTTGCCTTGTGCAAGGATAGGTGCATTTATTCTGATTATCCATTGTATCTCATTATATTCTCAGATTAATAAAATGGCTTAGCATTCCCAGCATTTTTATGTGTATTTTCTTTATGTTCTATTTCCGGCATTTTCTATATTATTATATGCTTGTATTGCTATCTATTTCCCTTCTGGGATATTACAGTGGTATTAGAGCATAGATCTGGCTCAGCCTGTGGAGCTAGCAGTCTATGAGGCCGAGGGATAGACCCTATATCTTTTACCGGGGTAAGAAATACAGAGACGTTGAGCGTAGGTTGGAGAACACCTACGAAGAGGGGGACTGTGTTTGAGTGGTGGACACAGATCAGGAGTAGCCCGAGATATACATAGATCAAGAGCAACCTGAGACAGATTTAGAGCAAGAGCAGCCTGTGAGGGACACAAAGCAGCAGGGTCCTATGGCAGAAGAGGAGGATGCGAGGAGATTTAGAGAGGCGCTCCTCCAACACATGCAGGATGTGTCACAGAGACTCACTGCGCTGGAGGTTAGGCAGCGGGAAACCCCAAGGGGTTTTCAGATCGATGAGGGATCGGGCACGTCACACCATATGCCGAAGCGGGATGCTATCCCCCTCATGGCATCACATGCACCCACGCGATCCACTATGCCCACTTTCCTAGTAGAGGACACAGGGGCAGAGGCACAGCAGGAGCTGGAGGTTAACCCTGGCCAGATGGACGCCTACATTGCAGAGTACCTGGCACGCGGGCCGACGATCAGAGATCTTATCTCATTTAGAGATTATGTTCAGCTCCAACGTGATGGTAGACCCC
Organism: Pinus albicaulis; assembly: GCA_034641835.2. NCBI lineage: Eukaryota > Viridiplantae > Streptophyta > Pinopsida > Pinales > Pinaceae > Pinus > Pinus albicaulis. The sequence goes on from JAXQQM020092728.1 coordinate 82,453, forward strand.
GTGATCATCATAGGGGACACATACATCATCATGATGACCACCGCGCAGCTAGCAGATTCCATTTGCCCATGTTTGATGGTTCATCAAACAGTTCGGCAAAGTCTTGGGTAGAGAAGTTGGATATCTATTTCCAGCTTAATCAGATGTCGCAGTCAGAGGCCATTAAGGTGGCAACATTACATCTGGAGGGTGAGGCCTAGGACTGGTGGTTTCATGGGATGACTACACTTGGGCATTCTACAGTGGGGACATATGCTGAGTTTACCCGGAGGGTGATAGAGAATTTTGACAGGAGGGATCTAGAGCAGCACTTTGTTGAGCTGACGAAGCTCAAGCAGACTGGGAGCCCAGAGACTTACATTCAGATTTCTTGAGGGTTTCAGTGATGGTACCAGATCTATCCGCAGCTCGGATGGTCTACATGTTTGTGGATGGATTAGCAGAGCCACTTCGTGGCCTATTCAGGTCAACTAGACCAGCTACACTTTAGGATGCCATCAGCAAGACCCAAGATTTACAGGATGTCTTACCCAGGACTTGGACACCTTACCCCCAGAGACAGGCTTTCCAGCCTAAGGGGAAGGACACGAGGATTCTGCCTCCCAAGGGGAATCCTAGACGAGGATAGGATGATGATGAGGCCCGGAGGGAGCTGAAGAAGAAGCAGTTGTGCTTCACTTGCCAGGAGCCATGGGCGCCGGGACATAGATGTGTTGCAGGGAAAGCACATTTCATTGAGGTCTTCTCCGAGAGCAGCGGGGAAGAGGATGAGGAGGATGATGTGGAGGCAGGAGATTGTTATGCAGCGCAGGGTACCTTACCACCTCCACCACCACCACCAGGTGGTGCGTCGTTTGCACCTACTGGAGGAGCTCTAGCAGCATTGCGGGGAGTTCCCAAGTACTTGACGCTGCACGTACGGGGGACAGTGCATGGCCAGCGAGTCTCAGTCTTGGTCGAAAGTGGGGAAACCCACAATTTCATCGATGCACAGATGGTTTAGCAGAGAGGTATACAGACTGAGAGTTTTGATGGATTTTCGGTTTTGGTCCCAGGAGATCAGACCATGGTGTGTGCTCGATATGTTCCCGAGTTGTCAGTGACGATGGGCACCTATACATTGACAGATCATTTTTTTGTGGTCGATATTTCGGACACCAACATGATACTGGGTGTTCAGTGGCTTATTACTCTAGGGAAGGTCACGACAGATTGGAAGGCTCTAGAGATGGAGTGGGATGATCCCAAGACAGGGAGGCATGAGAAGATACGGGGACAGCACACATACCCGCCTCAGACTGTGTTGGCACATAGGATGGAGGCAACCTTCCGTCAGGGAGACATAGAGTGGGTAGTACAGCTGTGGGCATCGGAGGCAGCGACTATAGGACAGGCAGTGCATCCAGAGGTACAAACTATCCTTGACAGGTATGCCATAGTATTAGGGGATATTCTGCCAGGGCAGCCACCAGATCGGGGGTTTGAGCACACCATCGAGCTGGAACAGGGTATACAAGCCATGATCACCACACCTTATAGGCATCCCAAGGCCTATCAGGATGAGATTGAGCATGCTATTCAGGATTTTCTGGCCCTTGGGCACATTCAGCCGAGCACGAGCCCTTTTGCTTCTTCTGTGGTGTTGGTGAAGAAGAAGGACGACACATTGCGGATGTGCATTGATTACAGGGCTCTGAACAAGAAGACCCTGAAGAATAGGTACCCCATTCCCAGGATCGATGAGTTGATGGACGAGTTGAGGGGAGCACAGTTCTTCTCAAAGATTGATTTGAGATCTCGGTACCACCAGATTCGCGTGAGGGAACATGACATTCCCAAGACCGCCTTTAGGTGTCATTATGGGCACTTCGAGTTTTTGGTTATGCCTTTTGGGCTGACCAATGCAGCCGCTACCTTTCAGTCGTGCATGAACCATATCTTCAGGGATCATCTGAGGAAGTTTGTGCTGGTCTTCTTCGATGACACACTCATCTATAGCAGGACTTGGGAGGAGCATCTCCAACATATTGAGACAGTGTTGCACATCTTGGAGGAGCAGCAGTTCTATGCCAAGCTCTCCAAATGTGAGTTTGGGTTGACAGAGATGCTGTAATTTGGGCATATCATAGGAGTGGACGGGGTGAGAGTCCACGAGGAGAAGATCAGGGCCATCAAAGATTGGCCAGAGCTAAGGAACATGACTGAGCTTCGGGGATTTATTGGCATTTGCACTTACTACAGGAAGTTCGTCAAAGGTTTCTCACAGCTTGCTGCACCCCTCACAGATTTGACGAGGAAGGGGGCATTCAGTTGGTCGGACACAGCATAGCGAGCTTTTGATAAGCTCAAGGAGGTGATGAGTAGCTGCCCCGTGCTTGCATTACCGGATTTCACGCAGCCATTTTTTTTGGAGTGCGATGCGTCATGAGAGGGGATTGGCGTGGTATTGATGCAGGGTGGTCATCCTATAGCTTTTGAGAGCCGGAAACTCCTTCCGCATGAGAGGTTGTATCCCATATATGACAAGGAGATGTTGGTCATCATGCATGCATTGGCTAAGTACCGGCAGTATTTAGTGGGCGGCAGATTCAGGGTGAGAACAGATCACAACAGCCTCAGGTACTTTCTGGAGCAGAAGCAGTTGCAGGAGAGGCAACAGAAGTGGATCAGTAAGATCCAAGCCTATGACTTTGACATTGAGTACATCAAAGGCAAGAATAACGTGGTAGCAAATGCCCTTTCACGTAGACTGGCCACGTTATCTCTTATGAGCTTGGACGCTGATTGGAGGGCTCGACTGTTGGTGGAGTACTCCAAGGACAGGTTTGCATGTGAGGTGTTGGATGGGCAGGTAGCAGATAACAGGTACGGGGTGGTCGATGAGATTATCTATTACAGGGACAGGATCTTCTTGACTGAGGGGTCTCAGCTTAAGAAGAAGATACTCCATGCTTCACACGATTCTCCATTGGCAGGCCATCAGGGGTTCACCAAGACCTACAAGGCCATCAGAGAGAGGTTCTCATGGAAGGGCCTCATGGAGGACGTACTCCAGTATGTCAGGGAGTGCGATATTTGTTAGAGGAAAAAGGGAGAGATGAGCCATCCCGCAGGGTTGTTGCAGCCTCTTCCCATTCCAGAGGGGAAATGGGAGAGCATATCGATGGACTTCATCACAGGGTTTCCCATGGTGCAGGGCAAGGACTGCATTTTTGTTGTCGTTGACCGATTGAAAAATTATGCACACTTTTTCGCCGTATCCGCGCACTACACAGCAGCACAGGTGGCAGAGTTGTTCTTCAGGGAGATTTTCAGATTGCATGGTCTACCTAAGACCATTATCAGTGACAGGGACAGCCGCTTCATGGGCGGATTCTGGCAGGAGCTTTTCCGGCTAGTGGGGACTGAGTTGACGCCGAGCACTAGTTATCACCCACAGATGGATGGACAGACAGAGATAGTTAACAAGTGGCTGGAAGGCTACTTGCGTAACTATGTCAGTGGGCAGCAACGAGCATGGCTGAAGTGGCTGCATTTGGGAGAGTATTGCTACAACACGACGCATCACATGTCCATTGGTATGTCACCGTTCTATGCTTTGTATGGGTATCATCCTTTATCTTTTGTGGACATGATGTTTGGTGTTAGCAGGGCTCTGAGAGCCAAGATCTGGATCCAAGAGAGCCAGGATATCCTCCGAGCTCTTAAGGATAACATGGCCACAGCACCAAATCAGCAGAAGTTGTATGCTGATAGGGGTCGGGTGGAGAGACAGTTTGAGGTAGGAGACTTGGTCTACCTGCGATTACAGCCATACCGACAGTCTTCACTTAAGCAGAAGGGGGCTGAGAAGCTTAAGCCCCGCTTTTATGGGCCATACAGAGTGATACGCAGGATTGGGCAAGTTGCATATGAGTTAGAGTTGCCCCAAGGCAGCAAGATCCATAACATTTTTCACATATCATGCCTGAAAAAGGCATTAGGCCAGCAGGTGACAGTCACGGATGAGCTACCACCTACGGATGATGAGGGGCATCTGGTGTTGCAGCCAAAGGCTACTATTAACACTAGGGAGAGGCAGCTGCGGAGCAGGACGATCCGGGAATTCTTGGTGAGGTGGAATAATTTTCCGGATGAGGATGCCACTTGGGAGGATGAGAAGATTTTACAGCATCCATCACTTCAGTTGCTTGAGGAAAAGCAACATTTTGCCAGGGGAGACTGTAATATTCCTAATTAGTACCGCTAATTGGAATATTTGATTTTTGTATAGTTTTGCCGACTATAGTTAATTAATAAATAAAAGTGAGAAAAGGGGGTCTAACTCACTTAAATAAAATAAAGTGTTTCCCTAGTAGAGGCAACGTTGTAACTTAAGGGGGAGCCTTGGGGGTCCACACCACGTATGGGAGGAGGCTCACGTAGCCTCTAGGAGCTTTTGCGCAGTCTTAGGAAGAGCGCGTGGGAGAGTGAGGGACCACGTAGGGTTTTGAGGAGGGCCAGCGTTATAAAAGGAGGGAGAGCCATTTCATTTGGGCATTCTTGTTATTGATGATATTTGAGCTAGACTTCTGTCTTCTTGAGCACGCTGGCTGTTTAGCCTATCTGCAGCACTGTTTAGTGCGATTGAGTGTCTCCAATCGGAGATCTCGCCCTTAGCCCTGGGGGACTTCGAGTGCCTGCTCGGGCAAGGTATTTTCTACAGTTTTTAGAGGAGGATTTGGTTGTTGATTTGTGGAGGAGCTGGGCTTCTTTTGGTGACTGCGCAGTCCCTAGGAGAGAGGACGCAGTTCTTGGAGGAGGAGTTCTATTGCGGGGTTTTCTGCAGGAGATTCAGTGAGATCCGGTGTGGAGGTTCAGTCTTTATCAGTGGGGGATTTTCAGGGGAGTTTGTGGCCCGATTTCAGCATATATCATTTAGAATCTGCATTGGGCCTGGATGGACAGTGTTTTTCCTTGAGGAGGGTTTCTGAGGTGATTTTCGGAGGCTGACCATTTTCTATATGGTTTCTGGGTTTTGACCAGGGTGGTGAGTTCTTTCTGTAGATTTTCAGCTCATTCCGGCAAGGGGATCAGCCCCTAGCTCCAGTCCATTCCAGCAGTAGCAGTTTATGGCAGTTCTTCCAGCAGCTGGGACACAGTTTCTTGTAGCAGCCATTATCTGTTTTTCTGAGAGGGTTCTTCACTTGCCTTGTGCAAGGATAGGTGCATTTATTCTTATTATCCATTGTATCTCATTATATTCTCAGATTAATAAAATGGCTTAGCATTCCCGACATTTTTATGTGTATTTGCTTTATGTTCTATTTCCGACATTTTCTATATTATTGTATGCTTGTATTGCTGTCTATTTCCCTTCCGGGATATTACAGCAAAGGCCCAACCACTACACCAAAATCTCGAACTGTTAGTGAGGACGGCATCCCAGGGTGTTAAGGGTGAGCTCAACATCCCACTAGAGCATCTCGAGGACGGCAGCTAAACAGCCCCGCAGCTAAACAGCCTCGCAGACCCTGGCAGCGTGTCAAGGCCCACCGGACCCTCAACAGGGAGGCTGCCCTAAACAGGGATATTACAGCCCACCACGCTCCGCGAGTCTCGACCTCGAGACCTCGGCTCTGATACCACAAAGGCCCAACCACTACACGAAAAGCTCGAACTGTTAGTGAGGGCGGAATCCCAGGGTGTTAAGGGTGATCTCAACAACCCACTGGAGCATCTCGAGGACGGCAGCTAAACAGCCCCGCAGCTAAACAGCCTCGCAGACCCCGGCAGTGTGTCAAGGCCCACTGGACCCTCAACAAGGAGGCTGCCCTAAACAGGGATATTACATAATAAAATAATGGGAATTTGTAGGAGAGACAAATAGTGGATATGACATGTATTTTGGTGAATAATCAAATTTATGGAATTAAACAATTAATTATTTTTGTATGTGAAAACAAGATTCACACCTAATTCTCACCTAAAAGACTAAATTAAACACATTATTATTAAGGGGACGAGGAGCTTTCTAGGTTTTGAGCTCCCCATTGTTAGATGAGTGTCGTAATGGAATTCCATGTATTTTTGTGAGAACTTATGATATTGTGATATTCTAATTACGAAATAGTGATCTTGAGTACACGCTGGATAATGTAGTAGATAGGAACTTTTTGATAAGGGGAGATAAGGGATGTGACCAAATTCCTATCAGTGAAATTTTTTTTCTTCACCTTCCTATAACTCCATTGTAGCTTTGGGGGCCAAAGGTAAGAAGAGTACCTTGGAATTTCTTGGGTGAAAAACCAAGTAGGTCACCAACTTTGGTCTAGTGCATTGGAATTCATTAAAGAATTGGTCATTGGAGCTGCTTCAAGCTAGGAGCGAGCATCGTCACCAACCTACATTGAATATTTTACACTCCCTGGGGTGAATGATACTTTAAATTGATTGACAGTCTAAGAATTTCAAATTTTTCCGAATGCCAAATGATCTTAAAAAGCTAGTATTTATAATATCCTAGTAGGTCATTCGGTGACAACTTTTACCGGAAACTTGAAACAAAGAGAATCTATCCTTGGCTAGGACATCATGTAAGATGCCTGCCATAAACAGTAAAATTTTACTTAAAAGCTGAGATTTGGGCAAGTGGGGACAACCACTTGTTATCTCGTCCCTTGGAGGCTAGGCCATATGGGGACCAAATCTGACCTTAGAAAATAAAGTGAAATAATTTGTACCATACGGTCGGGAAACATATACAAGAACAATTAATTTTATTCTAGAATATATATATATATATATATATATCCAATACATATAACATTTTTCATCAATGCACATGTATAGAAAAACTACTTTCAGTTGATACAAGAGCACGTGCTTGTACCCAAACAATTTGTAACATGTGCAAACCACAAATAACATAAGCAGCTCAATTTTTAGTTGAGTACTGGAAGTTCTAAAACATATTTAATCCAAAGATAATATATTGTTGGACACTTCACTCAAAAAAATTCTAATGGAATTCCATCCTCAATAATCCGTTCATGATCGGATTTTGACATTTTCCATTTCTTAATTTTTGATTTTTTCTTTGATTGAACTTCTATCAACTTTATGCGTGCTGCACACACCAAGTTACTATATTGACAACTTATGGAATCAGGTTCATAGTCTTCGAAGTAAACAAAGTCTCCACTTCGACGAGTTTGTTTGAAAAAATAACCTTTCAGTATAATAGACCCTTTGTCATACTGAAATCCGTGATCATTATAGTCTTGTAATAATTTCATTTTTTGTTCAGTGCAACGCATCAAATAATACTTCACATTTTCATTGTTGTCAATAGGTGCAATTACAGCAAAAACATCTCCTGCACAATAAAATAAATTTAACATTTAATTATGCATATTTAAATTTATTTCTAGATCTTTAAATCATTAGAAAGTAATTCAAATGTTACATTCTCTAACAAGATCAGAAACTCGATCACCATCGGATGATATTGTAGTTTCCTCTTATTTCATTTCTTCAAACATTGCAACAGACATTTTTCCCTTTGTATTTAGCTCTGTATGTTTCCAATCGTTCACATACATTTTGTTTTCACAAACGTCATTGGATTTTGTGTTGTCTATGCAAACATCACAAAAACAAGAATATTTTATTTTATTCAATGCAAACACATTTCCGGATGGCTTTGTTTGAATTGAATGCAATTTTTGAGTCCCTTTTATTGTTTCAATGTCATTTCCAATTGATCTATCTACGTCTTCAATTCCAATATGCCAGAAAAACCTTTATATGGAAAATTAGAAAAATAATTTGTAAATATGATATCAAAATACAATTACAAATAATCATTGCATGATAAATGTACAATGTGTTTAAAATTAGATTTCCAATATAAATTAAATTGAATGTACCTTCGCACTTCTCTTGATGGGTTAATCTCATGGCTTAGAGAAGTGTTGCACCATTGAACAACTTCTTCAGCGTTCACAAGTCGACGTGCAGAGTGGTTCATTTGATATCTTTGAAGTACTCGTTTTATGCATGCTCCTGCACCATCATGTTCTCCTTTTCCATGGCCAGTCTCAAAGAAATTCCAACAATGTTTAATGCAGGTTTTCTTATGAAGACAACACAACCAAAAAAATGATCGTGCATATTTGAATTGACCTGCGCATCCGTCTGACCATATCCAATGTTCATTGAATGTTATTCCACGATTTTTCAATGAATCATAAATTCTTCCAAAACAATGTTGTACAAAACATGTATCATGTGTACGATCGTCACTAATATAAAAGTGATATTCTTTAATGATATGTCGATTTTCACTCGTGTTTTCTATATTATCGACATTTTGTTCAGCATGTCTATATAGAATATGGACGAGCATGGAGACTTGGTCAGAGTGATAGTATGCACTCTGAATTTCTTTTTGTGGAACAAATGTGTAGTTTTCTGCAAAATCAATCACTAAAAAAATGGTCCCTGGTGGAAAAACTTCACGAGATTTTTTTAATTGCAAGTCTTGCCATCGAGCTCTATGGGAATGATTGGTGTATTTGTAAATTTCTGCCTCAAACTTTCTCAAAAATTCTATCAGAAAAATTTCGTCTTCTCGTAATTCGATACTTTTAACACTATCTGCACCTTGAATCGATGTACCGATATATTCATATCTCTTCCATTTCACTTTCATGTTGGACAATGATTGATCATTTATATCAATACAATATTTGTTTTGAAATTTAGTCAAATTTCCACAATCATCACATTTTTTACCACCAACACATTTCTTTTTGTAAAATAGTTCATCGCTTTCTCTTTCACATAGAATTTGAGATATGAATTCATGGATAGTGGAAGGAGGAGGTGAATCCTTCCATAATGTTCTACCGAAATCAAGGAATGTATCATAATATAACTCAAATTCCACATGATAACGGCAACAACAAGTGTCGCGTACGGTGATAGGTTTTACATACCATGGTTTTTGTTGAACAAAAGCACCGAGTGAAACATGAATTTGACGATTCTGTTTTTTGAACTTGTTGAATAACTCTATCTGAGTGGTTTCCAAGAGATGTTTTTCATGTTCTTCGTACTGATTTCGTGCTATTCTTCTTCGCATCACATGTCTTGTAGTTGGTGAAACACGCGAATTGTTCTTCCAATATTCATATATTATTTTTTAAACATTTTCTCCAAGTCTATCTTTGTATGGTTGCCTACAAATAGCTCTCCAACAAGCAAGTTCATCATTTACATCTATTTGTAGTCGAAATTTTCGATGTTTGTGCAGAGTTTTTCGCGAGGTTCCCAGTGCTCGTGCCATAGATGTTATCAAACGATTCTCTTGAGTACTTGGTGAAACTATTGCCATCTGTATTCCTCTACGTATATTTGAAACATCTTTATCTCTAGATCTCTTAATTGACTTTATAGCATTACTCATATTTTTTATCACCTCTTCATTCATTTTTTTAATCTTTGGTTGATTTTTGAATACCCAATAGTGTCGTCGCTTCTTTTAATTTCTTTAATGATAGGAGACCTTTCAACATTTGAGCATGAACTGTCACTTGCTCATTTAAGAAATACTCTTCAAAAATGCGATTGACACGATATCGTATAACATGGTCAGGTTTTTTATCTCCATATGTGTGAGTGTCAACATTTTCTAACATCTCATTATCGATAGTGATTTCATCTGTACATATTCGAAAAAATAGTACATATTCAATAAATCACTAAATTAATAAATATGTCAATAAATATTAGGAAAATTTTTAAATATATCAATAGATCATAATATTTACATTTACATACCTGCTTCAATTTCTGCTTGAGGTTGATTTTCTTCTTCAATATTTTGAGGAGTATCTCTGTCTGTTTACATTAAACAAAATAATTTTCAAACTAGTTCATCAAATAAAAATTAAGCTTCACATTTTACATTGGGAAAACTTTAAAAATATATTAATAGATCATAATATTTACATTTACATACCTGCTTCAATTTCTACTTGAGGTTGATTTTCTTCTTCAATATTTTGAGGAATATCTCTGTCTGTTTACATTAAACAAAATATTTTTCAAACTAGTTCATCAAATAAAAAATTAAGCTTCACATTTTACATTAGGAAAATTTTAAATATATCAATAGATCATAATATTTACATTCACATACCTGATTCAATTTCTTCTTGAGGTTGATTTTCCTCTTCAATATTAGAGAGGGCTTCTAACTTTATTTTGTGAGATTGTCTCGTCTCTTCTCTACGTTCTTCATGGTCTCTTTTTCGATCATATTTTCTCGCACAAGTTCTTCGATTTCCCATGATAATAGGGTATGAAGTTCAAAAAATTTCCTTCAAAAAATTAGACAATAACTCAATTACAAAAAATATCACAAAATATGTAATTTAAAAAAATCTTAAAAAATATTCAGTGTAAATGTTTTGTAAAAAATACGTAATCCAATCCAAAACACACACTTTAAAAAACACAAAACACGTACTTCAACACAAAACACGTACATACCTCCAAGAAAAATCACGCCGCCTCCAAGAAATGTCTTCCAAAAAAATTCTTTAAATCCAAAATTGTAAAATCAATTTTCTTCCAATAAATGCTCTTAAACCCAATTCTTTAAACCCAAACTTTGAAGAAAATTTTTTGAACAAAGAAGCTCAAAAGATTTATTTCAACACAAAACACGTACATACCTCCAAGAAAAATCACGCCGCCTCCAAAAAATGTCTTCCAAAAAAGTTCTTTAAACCTAAACTTTGAAGAAAAGTTTTTGAACCCAAACCAAGTCTTTGTAAAATGAGATGAAGTGTGAAATGTGCGAAAATTGTGAATCATTTTGCGGCAATTTATATTGACGCGAAATGTGTTTTTTGTAGGGGGCTCCACAAAACTTTCCGGCCGACGGAGAGTTACACAATAGTTCAGTCGAAATTTTGATAAGAAGTTCGGCCGAACTATTAAGACATTAGATTTAGCGACTCGTAAGCGGAAAACATAGTTCGGCCGAACTTGGACTAAAAGTTCGGCCGAACTAATGCGTCACCAATTACGCAAAAACCAGGCTCTGAAAACGGTTTTGCAACTTTGGACTGATTAAACTCCATGAAAGGTTGTTAATTAACTGTCAGAACCAAGACAAGCATTTTCAGAATTGAATCTACTTTCAGGAAATATAAATTTTATGGAATTTCGTAAACGTTTATTAATTTTAATTATTTTTCTAATAAAATGGGTGCAAACAATTTCTGAGGGTCATTGTGATTCAATGAAATCAAAATTTTGTATCTCCCAAAATACATTGTAAAAAAAATTGAAAAAATTATGGGGCATTACATTGGTTCGTTGACTCTAATGGGTAGCTTTTAGATTTTTAGTTTATAACTTATATGTTAAGAAATTTCTTGCCACGTGAAACATATCCAAAATACACAGTTTTTCGTATTGGACCAGTTCAAAAAATTCTAGTAATTATGATATGCATCCATTGGCTTTGTAAATATGACGAAAACAAAGTAGACTCTGTCTAGATTGTTTTAACACATTTTGTTTTTTCAAAAACACAAATTTTCAATGAATACAGCATTGCGACATAACATGACTTCTTATGAATCCTTTGATTGTTAAGAAACACACACTCAAAGAAACGCTAAGTTGACATATCAAATCTGCATAAAAAAATTTAAAAAAATAAGTAATAGAAAGCTAACAAAATTTCTCACAACTTTTATTTTTATCGCAAAATGAAATTCTACACAGAAAAATTGTTATAGTTTGCAGAAAGTTGAAGAACCGAAAAAAATGAAATTTTTTTCTAAAAAAAGGGCAAAAAGTGTAACCCAGCTTCACATTTTCATAAACCATGATTAACCATATAAACCCTAAGATAAACATGATTGAGTACGTACATATATAAACATGATTGACCACGTACATACCTCTAAGAAAAATATTATAAACCCTAAAATAAACATGATTGACCATGCTTAATTTCCATATTGAGATAATCCTTTTCATAATGCAACATTGGACCATGGTTGACATTGGTTGACTATGATTGATTTTTATATCGATATAATCTTTGTCACAATGTGGTGTTGGACAATGATTGACCATGGTTGATTTTATATCAAGACAATCATTGTCACAATGCAACATTTGACCATGGTTGACCGTGGTTGGCTATGATTAACCATGGTTGAACATGATTGATATTATAAACCCAAGGTATTGATATTATAAACCTAAGCGATTAATACTAAAACCATAAGGAATTATGGACCCAAGGGAATAATATTAAACCCAAGGTAATGATATTATAAACCCAAGGTATATAAACTTTAAGATATATTATAAACATTAAAATAAACATGGTTGACCATGGTTGATTTTCATTATGAGATAATCCTTGTCACAATGTGGCATCTGAACATGCTTGAACATGCTTAACCATGGTTGATTTTCACATCAAGATGATCTTTGTCACAATGCGACGTTCAACCATGATTAACCATGGATAAAAATATTTGATTTTATAAAACATCGTTGAACATGGTTTACCAAGGTTGGCCATGATTGACCATGGTTGATCATGGTTGACCATGATTATCATATTGATACAGTCTTTTTCATAATGCGACGTTGGACCATGGTTGAAACAATGGTTGATTTTCATATTGAGACAATCTTTGTCACAATGCAATGTAGAAGCATTGATGACCATGATTAACCATGGTTGGCCATGATTGCTTTTATAATTTATGGTTGAAGATGGTTAACCATGATTGAATTTATAAAACATGGTTGACCATGGTTTACCATGAACGATATTATAAACCCAAGTGAATAATAAACTCTAGGTATCAATTTTATAAACCCAAGGGAATAACAATCCCTAGGGATTAATGCTAAAAAACCGAAGGATTATAAAATTAAGGGAATAATATTAAACCCTAGGAATATGAACCCTTAAATTAATAAACCCAAGGGATTTATATATAAACGCAAGGGATAAAAATTTTAAACCCAAGGTAAATAAACCCTAAGATAAATATTTTAAACCCTAAAATAAACATGGTTGACCATGGTTAACCATGGTTTATTTCCATATTGAGAAAATCTTTGTCACAATGCAAAGTTGGACCATGGTTGATCATGGTTGATTTTCATATTGATACAATATTTGTCACAATGCGACGTTGGACAACAATATATGTCACAATGCGACGTTGGAAAATGGTTGACCATGGTTGATTCTCATATTAAAACAATATTTGCCACAATGCGATGTTGGACCATGATTGACCATGATTAAAGTTATAAAATATGGTTGACCATGATCAATATTATAAACCGAAGGGAAAAATAAACCCTAGGGATTAATAATAAAAACCTAAGGGATTATATACCTAAGGGAATAATATTAAACCGTAGGAATATGCACCCTTAGATGAATAAACCTAAGGGATCGATATTATAAACCCAAGGGAATAATAAAACCAAGGGATAAAAATTATAAACCAAAGGTATATAAACCCTAAGATAAATATTATAAACCCTAAAATAAACATGATTGACCATTGTTTATTTCCATATTGAGACAATTCTTGTCACAATGCAACGTTGGTCCATGGTTGACCATGCTTGACTATGATTGATTTTCATATCGATACAATCTTCGTCACAATGTGACATTGGATAATGGTTGACCATGGTTGATTTTCATATCAAGAACATAAATGTCACAATGTGACATTCGACCATGGTTGGCTATGATTGACCATGGTTGACCATGATTGATATTATAAACCCAAGGGAATAATAAACCCAAGGGATTGATATTATAAACCTAAGAGAATAATAAACCCAAGGGATTAATACTAAAAACCCAAGGTATTATGAACCCAAGGGACTAATATTATAAACCCAAGGTATATAAAGCCTAAGATAAATATTATAAAAGCTAAAATAAATACATGGTTAACCATGGTTGATTTTCATATTAAGACAATCATTCTCACAATGCAATGTTGGACCATGGTTGACCGTGCTTAACCATGATTGATTTTCATATCAAGACAGTATTTGTCACAACATGACATTTGACCATGGTTGACCATGATTGGCTATTATGACCATGTTTGATTTTATAAAACGTGGTTGACCATGATTATCATATTGAGACAATCTTTGTCACAATGTGACGATCAACCATCATTGACCATGATTGACCATCGTTGACCATGTTTGACTAAGATTGACCATGAGTGAAAAATCTTGACTATCATTGAGTATGGTAAACATATATTTAATTAACATTGACCATGGTTGACTATTTATACATTGACTGCAAGGGTTGACTACAAAGGTTAAATATCTTTGTCTATCTCATTATGATGACTCTAGATATGTGTCTATGCTTAATTGTAAGCATGTTAAACATAATGTTTATCAATTATCATGGTTTAACATGATCTTCATTTTCAAGCCAAATTGATCATGATTATGATGTGTTAATGTTTAAATAAATATATTATTAATGTGTAAATTTATACATCTATGTAAAAATCTATAGTTATTATAATATTATTATAAATTTATTAAAGCTTAAATAATATTATTAAGTTTAAAATGATATTAATAAAATAATAATATATTGTACTATTAATATTAGTAATTATATTAATGTGTATTAATAAAATATTATTATTAAATATTATGTTCTAAACTTAGTATTAAATTTTCTAATAAGTAAAACCCTAATATTAAACCAGTTATGAAAGACCAAATTTTTTTGGGTAGTATAATTATCTTTAATTTTTGAATTATTAAATTTTTTTATTATTTTAGATGGTTATTTTAAATTTTTATTAATTACGCCGATAGGAATTTTCTTTGTTGGATTGGGGTGGGAAAACACTGTTCACCCCAACCAATCAAAGAGCTTGATTTCTCCCTTCCACCAAATTAAATTTTGCCATGTATTTGTCTTTTCCACTAATAATTTTTTTCCAGCTAGACTATTTCCTTCAGCCTACGTTCTCCTTGTACCTGCCTGTACTCCATCCATCCTTTGCCATACCTATTTCTACAGCATTGAAGGGCATTAATTATTCTATGCCAATGTTGGAAAGTGAGTTAGGGTTTGTTTTCAGAGTGCATATGGGCCATCGCCTCAAGATGGGCCACTACTTTCAGGGTTGCGCATGGATGGAGGAGAGCAGGTGGATTCCAGATGCACATGGATGGACTAGAGCAAGTGGATTCTGGTCAAGTTAAATATTCATGAATGCCTTCAAAAATTATTCATTTCATTTGCTTATTCCATTGACCATTTTTTTTCCCTTATTAACTAGTTCACCAGTTGTAGCAAAGACATTCGACGAAGATGTTCTTAGACATTCTAAGCTTCAAAAGTGAGAATCTTGTAGCCATGTATTATAGGTAACTGCAAGCAACTCTTGGTTACTTCCATCAACACAAAAAGGCAATCCAGGAGCTATGAGAGGATTTCGACAAATTGGCAAGGTTCATGTTTGTGGTCAAGGGCAGTTTGGGATTAGGAACAAAGTTTTTGATGAGGTTTCTTCTTCATATGAGGGATGGAGAAGACACTCTGGAACAAATGGTTATCAAGTATACTCAAATGGGCTAGCACACTCCTCAGCCTTATCTTTGTGTGCGAAAGGATTTTACCAGATCCGGAATGGAATTTCCTTCTTCTTCTCTAAAGCAAAAACCAGCTCACCTCGATTCTTCAAGTGAGTAACTTATATCAAGCTAAAGAAATATGTTAATCTCAGCTCTTTTTTGTAATATATACATATATCCCATGGGTTAATTTTGGGCCTTTTATGTATGTACTATTAGTTTTTGAGGCAACCCATTTCTACAGGGATCAACTATCTTAGTTACTCTCTATGTTCGAAATTTTCACCTCAACCTTATTAGTCCCCAGACCGATTTTTTAAAAAATTAATATTTGAAGGATTTGAAGTATCAACTGGGTTGGGTGGCCAACTAATATCTCAAAAAATCCTATGTTTTCAAACTCATCTGGTTATCAGATTGACATGGAATGATAGAAACAAGGCAGGCGGTCTTTGAAGGAAGGGGGAAAGGCTAGATACTTTCAAAATTCACATTGGAAAATACATAAATTTTGGATGATACAATAATATTTATCGGCACCATCACTGGATTTCAAAGACAATTGAACCATAAATTTTCCATTTTATGGTTTTTTTCCAGAAAAAATGAAAATTTAACTCAATGACCCAAAATGCCCATAAAAGTTTATTTAAGAAAAGGAAAATTTCTTTGGAAAATGTTGATATGAATTAAATGTATAAGAAAAATTAATAAACATTGAAAAGAATGGAAGAATCGAGGGAGTCAATGTGAAGTAACATGAGCAGTATCAGAGTGAGGATGGAAATCCCAACAACAACATAATCACTAGGATTCCCCCGGGTACATATTTGGGCGTCATTATTTGATGAGATGATATCGCCCTCATGTTCCTACTCCTACTACACTTCCTCTTCCCATTTGGATGAGTCCCTTGCCATTGCCTCTCCCCCTCACTTGTTCGGCTTTTTGGGCTCTTTCACCAGAAAATGTTTTAGAGATTACGTTTTTTTGTCAAACGAGTCGTTTTCCTCTTGACATTGTTGGTTTTTCCAAATCAGTGGTCTCCCTTCCTATGATTATTTTCAATATATGGGAGTAACCATTATTTCAATGTGATGCCATAAAAACACGTTAAAATATTTCTAGATATTCATCATCCATCTTGGAGAGAGGATACATAATTGAGTATCTATGCATAGATATGCAGAATTTTCGAGCGAAGCCACAATTTCCCCCCCACGATGAAAATAAATTCACACTTGGATTAGTTGAAAAAAAAATCAAAAAAATCAAATTTGTGGAGTGCTTTAACAATCTCAACACCTATAATGGATCCCCATTTTATAATAATTTTCTTATAGTTTTCTATTAATACTAGGCATGGGCTAGCATCGTTTCCTTATTTTTTTTATTGCTATTTACAGTAATTTGAGGTAACTATAGGTGGTTATATGCATGATTTTATCCCCTTTACTATTTTTTAGTGCTCAATTTACAATTCATCCAAGTTGTAAATGCTTTTTTTTCATCTCATATGGTCTATAGTTTCATGTTTAGTTTAATATAAATCTACCTATCTATATTTCTATCTCTAACTCATTAAGAACCACTTCATAATTTTTTTTGGCATGAATATCTCTGTAGTTTGACAAGATTTTTTGCTTTGATTATTCAGCCAGTCAACCCTAGTTCATGGCTTTGTGAGCTATCACAAGATCAATATGAAGTACGAGAAAAGAAAAACATAAAAAATGTTTTTATTGCAAATCAAGGTTATCATATGGATTTTTTTGTGATTCATTTCATAGATATTGTGTTTTTATTATTATTATTTTTACCTACTAAGCTTCACTTCTTCAATACGTGGGTGGATGCAAAGACCAAGGGGTTTGAATTCCATGGGAAACTTCGATATTGACTCTAACTAGAAATCTATCGTGCAATACACATGTATCAAGATTTCTATGAATTCCCTTGGCATTATTTTTAGTTCAGAGAGAGTGAATTACAAAGTGTCTTGGTGAGATTCCACAACTGGTGTGTTCTAATTACAGAGTTAGAACCTCATTCCAATTTTAACAGTAGTAAATTTGTTATCCATGACTAGAAATTGAATTCAAGCCGGAAATGTTTCATGTGCTTCTGATTGGAGGCACCTTCTCCATATATGCAGATGAGAAGTAATCCATGTAAATATATAGAAATTTGTAGGTCTTATACATAATCAAAATATTTGAATATGTATTTCAAACAAGGACAAAACATTTTACAATAAATTGATTCTTTCTAATTTTTTCTCCCTACTTATTTTACTAAGAAGGCATTGGGTAATTGCATAATAGAAACAGAGTTCGAGTTGTATTTCATTGACTTGGTAAACACTATTAAATATTATTTTAACTTGTTATTATAAGATTTTAAACTCAGTGTTTTAAAACTCAACGGACATGGACTCAGAGAGACTTGGCTAAATTGACTAAGATGACCATCTAGGATACCGAGTCAGCCTTCAAACTAGATTAGGGTCTAGTTTGGTATTGAATCAGCTAGTTTGGTGTATAAATTTTGAATTAATCATGGTGTGGTTATTCACAAGAATGATGAGTACTTACAACCAACATAGCTAATGGCCATTTACTGGTCAAAAATAACAAATATCAATTTTTCTTTTCTCTTGTGGTTTCTCATTACTTCGAAAATTATTTTATAGTTTCCAAAGCAAACTTATATCATTGATAAACACTCTATATGGTCTTCTTCTATGTTTTCTTTGAGGGAATTGCTTCAGTGAAGAGTGGAATATTATTGTTGGAAATCCGATAATTAAATGTTTTTGGGGTTATGTTCAATCTCTTTACGGGTAATGGGAAATAGAGCGTAAATGTTCAGTATTTTCTCATTCTTCATTGAATTAATCTCAATTTCAGTTATCATCATGTCCACCACGTTTTGAAAGGTTGAACATTGAAATATCTCCAGTACAAAGTTGCCATAAGGAAGAATTGTAGGTTCATAGATCGCGCAAGTACCTTGTTCTCCTTATGTTTGTTTTAAAACCCGTTATATTTCAATATGATAAGATTTTGATCAACAATAGATATCGAGTTCCTCTTTTGCCATTTTTGCTCTATTTTGTAACTAGCTTCCAAATGGTTTAATGTTTCAAATGCATGTTTGAAGTTGTCATTTTCCAATTATTTAATTTACAATATTTGGTGATATGATGAATGTTTAGATTGTAATCATAGCTTATCATAACTTATTTAAAATAAAATAGTGAATACAAAACTCTAAGGCACTTTTCTTATAGTGAGATCTAGCTCCTCTCAAGATCTAAGTTGAACCTAATAAACAGTCATTGGGATGAGCATTTTTTTGATAGCATATATTGAAAATTCTTGTTTAAAGAATTACAGTTGTGTGATTCAGATGGTTCTCAGAGGGTGATATCAAAAATAGATAAACCAATAGCATCAAAATTGACCAACGAGAGCACCGACAAAGATTTTATGGAGCAGGGTACTACTTATGTGAAGCCTGGTGGAAAAATACCTGATATGAGCACATATCAAGTAAAAAGATAATGCAGCCTCTTCGAACAACAAGAGTATAACCATAGAACAAGTGAGAACATGATATGAAGTGTACGAACAAAAATCATCCCAGAACAGACCAATATAGAGCTTGCAATTATGTGCACAATCACTAGAAAAGGATTTTATATGTTTTGATACAAAAACAAACTTACTCACAAGGAATCAAAAACCAAATTTTTGGAACCAGACATAAAATCTATTAATGTTAAAACCAAAAATATTCCAACTGAATGATTTTTATATTTGATTTACACATTCCTTTAATCTTATATTGAAATATGATGTAATTAGTGAACTTTATTTTACATCATGAAGTGTCTGTTCAAATCAGATGAGATTCTTGAAGGAGGGAAACATGATTCAATAAATCACAAAATGAATTTAGGTGCTGATTTCAACATCGTTGGCATTCTTAAAGGCTTGAACTAATGTTTTCTCAACAAATCTAGCAACGTCCAGAAAATAGCATTATACAAATATCATTTGGCATATTTACTTTTCATTTATTGTGTAGTTTGGTTGGGACTTTTAAGTTTTAACCTAGTGCTCCACATTTTGGACATTCATGTTAATATCTTGGATATTCATTTGGTCACTTCTGAAGCTCAAAATTATGGATCTCTTAATGATGGAAAAATCTCAAAATTTATGTAGTTCAAACATTGGTATGCTAGTATTTTAATATTTTATATATACTTGGCACTGTAGCTGATATAAAAGCTCATATTCATCTGAAGAAAGTGGTTGATGTACTCCATGAGTTATACACGTGCTCATTTTTAAAGTGATTTTTGATGCACAACTTTTTTCATACCTCATATTTTAGGCCTTCATGCTTGTGGGGTAGGTCCCAAGGGTAATTTGATTAGGATAAAATTTCTGACAACATGTTTCATTGGGTAAAAGTTTGAAGAATTTGTTAGACGTGTATGAACTTAATGTTAGTTTTTAATTGAAGAAAGAGACTTTGTTCATGTAGGATGGATTGTGTTAATCTTGGTTGAAACAACAGTAATACATGCAATTACCAATTATCCAAAGTCCCAAAACTCAAATCAAAATACAATTTCCTTCGCGGATTTGTCATGAAATAACACCATTGCTCAAATTGATTTGCATTGAATTTCATTGATAGGATTGATAAAATCCATGTTTGGAAATTGAAAGGAACGAGTTTGAGATCGCCAATTGTCCAAAAGTCCTAAAATTCAAATCAAAATACAATTTCCTTTGTAGATTTGTCATGAAATAACACCATTTCTCAAATTGATCTACTTTGAAGTTCATGGATAGGATTGATAAATGGCATGTTTGGAAATTGCAAGGCAGGAGTTTGTGTTGGCATAGTTATCCAAGTTAAATATTTTGAGTGGTCATTGTGATAGATTTGCAAAGTTAACGTGGAATTTTATTTTGGATATAAATTAAATTATATTTTTTTTTCTCGGTAAAGCTAATTCTATTTATAAAACATAATAGTACAAAACTGCTCCAATCTCAGCTATGTAAGCCTGAGAACTGGGCTTGATGTCCATGCTTTTACAAAAACAACTGGGCTGCCCTGAATGAGTAACCAGTTCTTGAGAGAGAAATATTACCGCCCTGAAAAGGGAAACCAGTATACAGAACATACCTTCTCCTTTACCAAAAGACCGAAAACTAACAAAGCAAACAGCTTGTACAGCTGATGAAAGCAGCAAGAACCAAAATATTTCAACGAAGATGGAAACCTGTAACATGAAGGACTGAGGTAAATCAAATCACTGATTCAGAATTGGAGAGTCCGTTTCTTCCACTATTCTACATCTGAACTCGTCCTCTTCCTCTGCATTATCCTCCTTAGGGGCGCTGTCTTTTTTGAAGAAGCCCGCCTGCACTTTTTCTCTTTCAAAGTTGGATTGCCCAATGCCAAGGGGTGCATTAGGACCAGACACTTCATTTTTAACATTAGGACCAGACTCATCATTTTTAGCCTGATAGGGTTGAGGGCGAGGCAGGGTGCTGGCGGAGTAGGGGAGAGAAGCCTGGCCAGTGCTAGCAGAGTATTCACTAACATTTATGGTAACAAACACAGTGAGGACAGGTTTTTCTAGGGTGCAGTTGAAGTGGAACTCCACACACTGAGAGGTCTGGTGGAGGGTCGGGTTGACAGGAGCATGAATGAGACGAGAAGTGACCAGAGGAGGGACGGATGGAGGGCGCCGCTCAGGCGGGGCAGGGTGAGAACCTCCAGTGCTCAAGATGCGACCCCTCTGTCTTCTGGAGTCCGAACGAAGGCCCCATCGTCATCCTCCGAAGAAGATCCAGAGGTTGGACTAGGAGAAGGGCAAGGGTGGGAAGGGCGTCCTCTGCTTACACCTCACCTACACCTCATCCGATGTCGAAGACGAGGCATCGCCACGGTGCGTTGCGTGGGATGCTTGGAGCAAGAGGCGCAAATAGAGTTCGAATAAGACCACATCGAATTGATAGACTGAGAATGCAAACAAGGGAAAGGATCACAAAAACTGCTATGAGTAAAGTGGTAACTTAGAAGAGTTTCCAGACAGTCGAGGATGGTGCAGCGACGCCCGGTTTGGGTGTGTGCACTCGGCTCTGCACAACCAACAGGACAAGCACCATGAACAGGAGATGGAGAGCTACAGAAAACACAGGGATCAGTCGAATTCTCCAAAATGAAAGCCATGTCCATTTGAATCGACGGAGCGAGGTGGTGAACCGGCGTGGCGAAGTGAATTAATGCAGTGCAGGTTGGAAAATTAACTGCATGAGTTATGGCGCTGCAGAGGGCCATATGGCCACTACGTGCGAGCACCCTCGGGACTCGCCAAGGGACTAAAGTCCCATCACTTCGAGCCAGCAACCGCATCCAGCGATAAATTAAATTATATTGATAAGAAAGGAGTGGATCATTTTTCTGTGTTAATGATATTTCTTTTGGAAAGTAAAGAATACCATAAAACTTTTCATTAAATGCATGCCTGAAAGGTGAGCTTAAATGGTTATTCAACCTGTTGTGTAGATAACATAACTATTTATGAATTGGTTATGATTTCATATTTCATGTGCATGGTATCCATAAATGGAGGTTGTTATATGTAAGGGAAACATGTACACTTAATATGGAGTTGGATGTGGGGTAGATTAGATCATTAAATAAGGTGTTTGGTCACTGATGACTCAAGCTTTTTCAGTCTCTTGTCTACAAAAGGTTTTCCTCCCTCTCCTTTGCAGTCTGGCAACTAAATATTAAGTCTATGATGCGTTGATCGCGATCATTCAACCTATATAACTTTGTGCACCTCAAAATACTACACACAATAATGTATAAACTACTTCCTGCCACATTCCCCACTTCTCCTATTATCTTTCCTTTGCACCTCTCGGTAAAATTGCTAATTTTAATTATTTTTAAATTTATAATTAATTTAAATTATTATAATCTAGATTGTTATTTTAATATTTTTCCTTAATTATATAATTATTTTAATTATACAGTTATTATAAATACATATCTGATTTAAATTTTTATTTTTTTCTTATTTTTATTATTTTATATTTTTCATCTTCGAATTTGAAGGGTGACTGTGATAAAGCAAATTTTGGGACTTACTCAAAATACTAACACATTAAAAGACTAAACTCATTGATTCGAACATTAAAAGACTCAAAAGACTGAACTCATTGATTAATCCAACATTAAAAGACTGAATCAATTCTTGTACAACATTATTTAATATCGGAGTTAAACAAGGTTGCCCCCTCTCCCCTGCCCTATTTGGCATTTACATCGACAAGTTAGAATATTGTTTAGAGGAATCAGGTTGTGTTGGCACTGTAGAAGTATACACAGTGGAAAGATAAATCACACACAACATTAAAAAATATGAAGACAACAATTTTAACGTGATTCACCCAACCAATCTGGGCTACATCCACCAAACAGGGGTATCGGAAATATTATTACTCAATAGGAGATTACAACAGCAGATTTTCACATCTGCACTTCCTCTTCCTCACACCTCACTACTCATATGTTTTGCCTCTACAGGCTTACAATTTATAGATGAGAGAAGAAACTGAATAATTAATTCTATCACAACAAAATAGGATAAAATATCTCCTCATCAGGATTTGATGCAATCAGTTTAGGAACAAATCCTATTGTTGGCATATCCATGAGATTTTTAGCCAAATTAATATCCAAAAAATCTCAACAATCTCCACCTTGAAAACAATTAGCCTGATACCTCGTTCCTTTTTATTTTCATTTTCTGTGCAAGCCAAGAGAAGCCAGACATCATCGTAGCTTCTCTAATAAAACTGGTTTCGTGAACATGTCTGCACAGTTTTCCTTTGTATGCACTTTTTCAAGAGAGACTCCCCGTTCAGTGATAACCTGTCTTACAAAATGGTACTTTATAGGTATATGCTTTGATTTACTATGATAGGTTGGATTTTTAGCCAAATGAATTGCACTTTGACTATCACAAAATAACTTTATGTTGTCTTGCAACCTACCAAACTCACCAAACAAACCTTTCAACCAAACTGCTTCTTTGCAAGCATGTGAAGCAGCTATGTATTCTGCTTCTGTAGTGGATAAAGAAACAATGTTTTGTAGCTTTGACATCCAGCTAATAGCTCCACCTGCAAGAGTAAAGACATATCCTGAAGTTGACCTTCTCTTATCCAAATCACCTGCAAAATCGGAATCAACATATCTGCAAACAAATTCACTGCTTCTGTCATAAGTGATACAATAATCACTTCTGCCTCTTAGATACCAAAGCACCCATTTCACTGCTTCCCAGTGTTCTTTCCCTGGATTTTCCATATACCTACTAACAACCCCAACTGCATGTGAAATATCTGGTCGTGTACAAACCATCGCATACATCAAAGTTCCTACTGCATTAGCATAAGGTATTCGAGACATATATTCCTTTTCTTCATTTGTATTAGGACATAAACTTGAAGAAAGCTTAAAATGGGAAGCTAAAGGGACTGAAATTGGTTTCACATTGTTCATACCAAACCTTAAGAGTATTTTCTCAATATATTTCTCTTGTGATAACCACAGCTTACCATTGCTCCTGTCTCTGAAAATCTCCATGCCCAAACTCTATCTTGCTGCTCCTAGATCTTTCATATCAAACATCCTAGCCATCTGAGCCTTTAACCTGTTGATCTCAGTTATGCTTTTGCTTTCTAAAAGCATATCGTCAACATATAACACTAAGATAATGAATATGCCATTACTTAATTTCTTAAAGTAAACACAATGATCATATTCACTTCTTATATAATTTTGGCTCATCATGAAAGAATCAAATTTCTTGTACCATTGTCTCGGCGACTGCTTCAGACCATACAATGATTTCTTGAGCCTGCAGACAAATTTCTTGTTGCGATTTTGAACAAACCCTTTAGGTTGTTCCATATAAATCTCTTCATCTAAATCTCCATGTAAGAATGCAGTCTTAACATCTAGTTGTTGTAATTCTAAATCAAGTAAAGCAACTAATGCTAAGACAATCCGAATTAAAACAATTTTAACAACTGGTGAAAATATCTCATGAAAGTCAATTCCTGCTTTTTGAGAAAAACCTTTTGCGACCAGCCTCGCTTTGTACCTATCTTCTTTATCATCAACACTCCTTTTCAATTTGTAAACCCATTTACATCCTACAGTTTTTCTGTCATTAGGAAGATCTACCAGATCCCATGTGGCATTCTTGTCTAATGCCTTCATCTCATCCTTCATAGCTTCTTTCCACTTATCACTGTTAGAACCTTCTACAACTTCCTGATAGCATAAAGGTTCATCATCATTAGCGGTTAAAGCAACTGAAGTAACATAATCATCATACCTTTTAGGAGGATGTCTGATTCTCGTGGACCTTCTTAAATATGTCTCTGGTTCTTCCACAATTTGTTGATTATTATTTATAGGAACTTCTTCATGATCTACATCTGAAACTTGTTCCTCTTGAATATCATCAGTATTTGAACTAGTTTCAAACTGAATATGTTGAAACTTAGGTACATTTTCATGTTTCAATTTATTATCTGCATTTGGATTATCAAGTGAAGATTCATTGAATTTAAAATCTCTGTTAATGATGATCTTGTGAGTAGTAGGATCCCACAACCTGTATCCCTTAATCCCATCACCATATCCAACAAAGATATATCTTTTTGATTTAGGATCTAATTTAGAACGTCGATGTTTCGGAATTAGAACATATGCATCACCACCAAAAAATTTCAGTTTAGAATAATCACAAGGATGACCTTTCCATACCTCTTGAGGAATTTTTCATCCTATTGCAGTTGATGGTGATCGATTTATCAAATAGAAAGCCGTAGATACTGCTTCTATCCATAATTCCTTCTACAAATTGGCGTTACTTAGCATACTTCTTGCTCTTTCTAAGAGAGTCATGTTCATGCGTTCAGCAACTCCATTTTTCTGAGGAGTATAAGCAGTAGTTCTATGTCTTTCGATCCCAACTTCCTTGCAATAATTATCAAATGCCTTTGAAGTAAACTCACCACCATTGCCAGTTCTTAAACATTTAATGGTTCTTCCAATGATCTCTACTAATGCTTTAAACTGCTTGAAAATTGTGAATACATCATACTTTCTTTTTAACATGTAGACCCATACTTTTCTAGAGAAATCATCTATAAAAGATACAAAATATGATGATCCTCCATATGAGGTTGTAGGAGATGGACCCCAAACATCAAAATGGATATAATCAAGGATTCCTTTACTAGTATGTTTTCCAGTTTTAAATTTCTGCTTGCTTTGTTTCCCATATATACTATGTTTGCAGAAATCTAACTTAAAAGACTTTAAACTAGGAAGTAACATACGATCAGATAAAATTTTTAATCATCTTTCACTCATATGGCCCAACCGTTGAGGCCATAATTGAATAGAATCACTGTCGTTTTCAAATATAGTAGAAGCATGATTTGACTCTGTTCTTCCTTCTAACTGAAAAATATTTCCAACCTTCTTTGCTTTCATTACTAATAGGATTCCTTTGTAAATTTTCATTACTCCACCTTGAATAAAAGTTTTATATCCATTTGTGTCTAACACTCCTAGAGAAATACGATTTTTTCTGAGTTTAGGAACATGTCTTACATCAGTTAAGATTTTATTTGTCCCATTAAACATTTTAATATGGGTGCTTCCAATTCCCACAACATTACATGAGAAATCATTACCCATGTAAACAACTCCATCATTTATTGATTTATAAGATTTAAACCACTCTTTATGAATGCACATGTGATTGGATGCACCAGAATCTAATAGCCAATGTTGATCATGATTTAACAAATTAACTGATAGAACTTCATCACTTATACCTAAACCGGATGTTGAACCTAAACCTGTATCTGTCGTGTTTGCCTCTTTATTTTCTGTTGAAGAGTCTCCTTTGGATGTTTGATGTCTCTTCCAACAGTCCTTCTTCAAATGTCCCAATTTGCCACAAAACCAACATTTTAGCTTACTCTTCTTCCCTTTCTATTTTGACCGAGAATTGCTTTTCTGACTGAATCGTTTTTCTTTAGGTCGACCTCTAACCATCATTGCTTCTGATGTAGAGGTTTCTAAATTTGACCTTTTCCTGGTTTCTTCAGACACCATAGCTCCAACAACATCATCAAATTCAAGGGTTTCTGATGAACTAAGACTTATAGAAGTAACAAAGTGATCCCATGACTCAGGCAACGAGCATAATAAAGTTACAACTTTATCTTCTGAATCAAATTTTACTTCTATACTATCTAACTGCACCAAGAGAGTATTAAAGGTATTCAAATGATCAGTTATTGATGTACCTTCCTTCATGTGCAAGCTGTAAAACTGTCTTTTCAGAAGAATCCTGTTGGTTAAGGATTTAGTCATGTAAAGTTTTTCTAGCTTTGTCCATAGACCAACAACTGTTTTTTCTTACACTATGTTAAATAAAACATCATCCGCCAAACACAATCGTATGCCGCTTAGTGCTCTATCATCGATGTCACTCCATTCATCATCTGTCATGGCAAAAGGTTGTTTGGATTTTCCCAAAAGTGCCTTTGCCACACCTTGTTGTACGAGTAGATCGTGCATCTTGACTTTCCAAGTTTCGAAGTTATTTCTTCCATTAAACTTCTCGATATCAAACCGAGCACTTTGAGTTTTTGCCATAGTTAAATTTGCCTTCTTCTCTATGGATCCTTAATTGCCTTTTAAATCAAATTAACAATTTGATAAAAAATTCTCCTTTTTAAACATGCAATTAATAATAATAATTGGATACCATAAATGTGCTATAAATCGAGATTTTTACCTCTTCTCCCATACACTAGCAATTCTTTGCCTTCACACAATATCTATCTTTGACTAAAACCCAAATTCATCCTTTGGAATGATTACATTTAAGAAGGTCCACAACTCCATTTCTATCTCCTCATGCGTTGTGGTTCCTTCAATTTACGCACAGCAAAATACATATAACTTACTTACAACATAATTTAATGCATTGCAACTTAGAAATTTTGGGCACGATCTTAGCTGGAATATTCATCATCCTTCTTCTCTATGTTGACGATATTGATCTTCTGGCAAGGTGCCCGTCTGATATTGATAAGCAACTAAGACTTCTTAAGGATTTATGTTGTACCATGAGTATGACTGTTAACACTGACAAAACAAAAGTTATGATTATCAAATCCAAGAAGGAAACTTACGCTAATTTTGTGTATGGAAATAGCAACTTGGAGGAAGTGTAATCTTACAAGTACCTAGGAATTGATATCCATCACAAGCTCATCTGGAACTATAGCATTGAGAAAAGGATTAATGGAGGGTGGAAAGCTTATTTTGGTCTTGAAAATAATTGTAAAGCAACAAACCTTGTGATGTGGGATAAAAATAAGCACCTCTTTGAAACTTTTTTCACTCCTGTTATCTTGAATGGATGTGAGGTTTGGGGTTGCAACATCTCTAGAGAATCCTGGAGAAATATTGAGCAAATATAGAAGTGTTTTATAACGTATAACCTCAAAATTATAATTAATACACCCTATCCTATTCTCCTTATATAAGTGGGTATTTCCCCTAATCGAGAGCCTAGCTATGACTAGGCTTCTGTTGTACAAGCACAAAATCAATAACATGGGAGACCATAGACTTCCTAAGCTAGCTTTAAATTCCAACAAAAACCACCTAAGGCTCAAACGAGGTTGGTATAAAGATACCAGGGCCTTGTTAAACCATTGGGAGATCGATGAAAATTTTGCATTGAAAAACATTAATAACATTAAAAATATTGTTACTTCTAAGTTTAAAGAGAAAATGTGGTGTGATAAAGATTTAGAAGCTAAAATAAAATTAAGATATTATAAAGAGTTCATCCACCCTACTCTAGAAGATCTAAAGTATCTCTTTGTTTTAACTAGCTCAAAGAAAAAAATTAATATAGCGAGGATAAGAACGAACTCTCGTGAGCTCCATAGTGAAACTGGTTGTTAGGTAGTTCCTAAAACACCATGGGTGGAAATGATCTGCCATCTTTGTGAGAATATGAACATTGAGGATGAAAATAAATTCCTCTTAGAGTGCCCTACGTACATCCACATTAGATCTCAGTTTCATGATCTTTGTTGCAATACCGACCTTCCTAGCCTTTTAACATGTCAAAATTATAGTGAGCTCGGGACACTTCTCTCCAAGCTCTTTGAGCACAGGAGTACAATTCTAAAGAAAAATAAATAATTCGTTTCTTTAGGTCCGATAGACCAAATTTTGGTATCAGTGGACATTAATCATCATCATCATCATCATCATCATCATCGTTGTAGTTTTAAAGTTCATTTTTAATAAAGTCGTGACCTAAACAATTGACATTCCTTCAACGTCACCTTCAATGATGATAGAGTGGAGTATTATAAGGAAAATCTAGGCAATGTCTTACACGTCATTGATTCCAACATTATCATCGTCGTTGCGATTTGAAAGTTCATTTTTATGTAGATAGGAGTCAGTATCTGGTAATTAGGGTGTAGAGGGCAGGCTTCGTAATGACAAGAGTTATGTCTAGTATGGATTCAAATAATATCTTAATTATCATTTTTTGAATGAAATTATACATGTCATTATTCAATGGTTAATCATTATTTAGAGTTAATGTGCAAATAAAAAACATTAAAATTTATCTCAGTTATAACTATTTATTAATTATTTATTATAAGAAGTAATTTTTTGATGACCAAGATCAAATCAAATTGACCAATAATGTAGTCATTATATAACAAGTGATGAGAAACTATTGAAACATTCCTTGTACTCATACTTAATGGGTCCACAACACAGAAAAAGGCTGGTTGATTCAACACCACTCTACAACACCTATTAAACTAAGATATATGCATACATCAATTACTCTGCAACATGAATAGAAGCGAGTTCAGTCAACACTGCTCTGCGACACCAAATGGGTTATAATTTGTCCCTCACACCACATAATCATTCCACTGAAGGATCGTAATACCAACACTCCCAAGTTCATCCCGACATTGGGTGAACCTGCTCACGCACTGTGGTCTTGTGCTGCCCTTTTCCATATTGATCTTTTGAAGCTTGTCGTTCAGTTCCATATTCTTGTGATCACTGTTGTTATGAAACAAGTCTATCAAGGATTTTCACATTGCATATGGAGTCTCTTTCCCATGGAGATTTTAGAAAATATGATCTCAAACTCCCTCCAATATCATCTTCCTTGCCTTTGCACCACACTTCTTCCATTCTACTAGATATTGAACATCAAATGTTGGAGGCTTCGAGATATCATTATCTATGAATTTCTTCAGCTCGTTATCTTCCAACACTACCTCCATGCCGTCTTTCCAAGCAATATAATTCGAATTACCCTCAAGGGCATACTCAAGTCTCAATCCATAGAATGACATCCTGCTGGCTCTTAAGAATGATCCTACAAATATGATTCACCTACAAAGACAACTTCAAATTCTCTCTTCTATTGTGATTCCTGCTCTAATATCATGTATAAATTCCTTCTAGATTCAAAACTGCTTATGTAATTTTCTAAAACAAAAGACTTGAATCTACTCTACTCATCAACAGAAACAATTTAATGATCGAGAAATCACAACATAAATATGAGTCAATATTTAATCACATATGTTCATATATTTATCTAGGGGAAAGAAATTACTCAAAACTCCTTCCTATATATATTGCATTAATCAGAAAATAAAGAAGAAATACAATGCTTGCTCAAGCTCGAGCAACCTTTGCACTAGTATAATCTATCTCACTACTTCGCACGTTGCCTCTGGTCAATACTTAACCAAATTCCTACTTTCCCAAGACCCTATTTCCTTGCACTCTTCAATAAGGAATTATCCCCTATTAAGTAGGGAAAATGTTCATTGGGAATTGTGAAATTCATGTAGGCCCTTCTTTGACTGCATGCACCACCTGTACAATTTGGAATTGTCTACAACTGATAGTACACTACCCTTGAACTCCAATCTCAAGTGGGTAATTCAATTTATTTGCATGCATAAATTATTCTAGGATGATTGATTAGTTAACCGGTTGATCACATGTGAACACGCCCCACTACAAGACCTTCCACTAGTTTTTAATCAGTTAGAACTAGTTAAACTCACAATAACTCAACTTAATTGAAACATATTGTGAGAAATTAGCAATCAATCATACCTAACATAACTCAAGTGTCTCCAACTCCAATTAACTGAGTGATAAGTGTCATATCACCCAATTAACTACCTCCAAGTATTTAAATTGAAATTTGAATTTGTGGGCAAAATTAAATTAGGAATTTCTTGGTGCATTTTCAACAAAGATGGATCTAGGTTGGTTTAATTTCTCCCTTTATTTATTCTATATTCTACATGAATACAATAGGTTCTCATACCATGTGTGAATAACATGAAGTTATTTTTATTTTAACGTTATCTTTTATTATTTTTATTTTAACGTTATCTTTTATTATTTTTATTTTGTTTTGATTAAGTAAAAATGTTTTCATGTTATTAATTGTATTTTATTATTATTTTTACGTAGTATAAGTGAGTCAAAATGTTTACGGATACGACATGACAAGCCTAAACATTACAGCATCTCTTCCATCTGAGTTAAGTTGGGTCTGGTTTAATTTCCCCTTTAAATAGGTTATATTCCACATGAATACCATGGGTCAATATCATGGTGAATACAATGAAGATAATTTTATTTTAACATTATTTTTTTATTATTTTATTTTATTTTAAGAGTAAAAATGTTTTCACCCTATTAATTTTATTTTATTTTAATTTTGATTTTTTATTCTTATGTAATTTGATCTAGTCAAAATATTTACCGGACAAGACAAGACATTACAACATCTCTTAGAGAGTGGGTTGGTGAGCATCTTTTAGGAAAATGAAGAGTTAGATCAAATAATAATAATAATAATGACACGACATGACATTACAAATCAATTTAATTAAAAAGGTAAAAAAAACATAATTATTTTTGAAATAAATCTTGCTACTCCTAAAAATATTTTAGAATAGTGAATGGAATTCAAATTCTTACTATCTAACTAATAATTATTAATAATTAAATTAAAAATTATGAAAGCCATATTCCAAAATAAACATTAGTAAATATTAAAAATAAAATTTTACTAATTACATTTCTTTCATCATTTTAATAATGTTTATCATGCCCCTAGATGCAGGTGTTTTCCAAAGTTAAGAAGGTAGTGGAGGCTTGGGGTGGCAAGTGGCGCAGCCACTTTGCTACCCGTAATCTCACACTTATGAACTTTCATAAATGGTATTCAATGCGGCACTTGGTTCGATTCATCATCGCCATTCTGCATTAGCATTCCATTATGGCTCCTTTCGAAGCCTTCAGACATGCATTCCTGAATGTTCTGGCTCCTCTGCCTCTACAATGTCAATGCCCCCAGGTGGTTGCGAAGCCAAGTCTCTGCACTGCAACTGGTAAGCGCTGCCCAATTCTCTGCTGCATAGAGTTTGGGCCAGGCATTCACTATACACAAAGCATCTACTGCAATCTATTCCTCAATTCCGCTTCTCCTGATACACGTAGTGACCAATTCCTCACCATTCCCATTCCTCATAATCAGTTCCTCTCTCCCGGTGAAGCCATGCCCAGGATGCGTCAACGGATGCGCTGCAGACGAGGCATCAACAGAGGGAGAATGCCTCACTCCTCGCCCTCGCCTGATTCGAATTCTACTTCTCCGCCCTCATCTGAATACTTCTCACCTCGCTACCCAGACACGCATAGCGGCAGAGGATGCACTCGCATTTCTAGCTTTCAGCCCTAGCACTCTGGTCCTACTGCTGCTACCTTCCCGTCCAACTCTCAGTCTTCCCATTACACAGCTCAATTTACCTACCAATGTACCATGGACAGACCCGCTATCAAAGCCACTATAACCGTCATGTTCCAGGAGGAGAAGCAAGACATATCATAGGGCGAGCCTCCTTAAGAACCTCACACCAGTGTTATGGCGAAGCACAACCCAAATCAGGGCGAGCCTCCTGCTAGCAAACACAAGCGGATTCATATTGACGAAGGCAGCGCAGATGCAGGCAATGCAGAGCAGACACGGGACCATCTGGATAAGGTTACTGGCGCTGAACAAGAGAAGGATGACACGGGTGCAATGCAGGTCGAAAAGGATGACTTCGACACCTACAGTTGCCGAATTCTTGAAGAACGCCCAACTACACCAAATGATAGCTAAACCTGCAAGCCTCTTCAAGAATCAAGTTCACAGATCCCAATCATTTGGGTGCATTTCAGTGTTTTTGAAGAATTTAGATAGTTTTAAAATGGTTGTAAACATAACAACAATTTTTGATCCTAGGCCGGTTTCCCCTGTGTGAGCGGCACATATTTTTTGGACTGGATTGGTTTCCCATTATAGGGCAGTCTTTAACATGTTTTGGAAGCTATATGCCACGAACTCTAGCTGAGAACTATTGAGGCCAGTGCCTCATTGTACCATTTTGTTACAGTAATAGATTTTAGACAAATTTAGAAAAAAAATTGTTTATCATGATTTGTTAATGTACAAGTTAGTGGTTACCAAGTGTAATGAATAAATTAAATAATATTTTCCTTTATAGAAAACTCTCAGCAATTTCTCTTTCTAGTCAATAAGGCACTTGGATGTATTTATTGTGCGTCGCTAACGATACAAATTTAGACGTTACAAACACCAGAAATATTGTAAAATGCTACGACGTTAATTTTCCGACACAAACAAAAGTCCTTGGATAAAATTAATAAGGAAAATTCGGCCCTATGATAAAATTAATAAAAAAACATTATGCTCGATGTTATTTTGATTATAAATATACTGTACTTGATCATTATCCAAACTTTACACTTAACAAATGTTATAAGAAATTCCAGTGGGCTAATTTTTAATTATAACTTTTGACTTACAACCATTCAATGTTGTAAAGAAAATAAAGAAAGTAAAGAAAATCACACGGAAAATCTTTGAAAGCAAATTCGGAGCGCTAATGTTGTAAAGATATTCCAGTGGGTTGATTTTTAAATAAAACTTATAACGTTAAACCGACAATGCCGCACTTTACACATGGGAAATATTGTAAACAAATGTAGGAGCTCGAACTTTCCAAAAGTATTATGTAAAAAAACAACGACTTTCACGAAAATGGACCCAATTTTCATTTTTTGGCATGATAAGACCCTCATTTTTATAAAATTAATAATAAAAAATATTATCTTGCCATTTGTATAATCCGTTTAAATTTTATAAAAATTTTAAAAATATGAAAAATTGAAGAATAGTAATTTGGATTATCTACAATATTAACAAAACTTACAGTGTTAACAAAATTTAGAGGACGTTTCGAATCTCAATAAAGATTCATTTTCAAGACAGAGTGTGAATAAGTTCTTTGAGACAAGAACAGACCATTAATAACCATTAATAAATAGTGAAAGAAAAACCTATTAAGATTAATAGAAACAGACCATTCAATTAATTTATTATTTTCAAATTTTTAAATAAAATAAAATAAAATAATATAATTATTATTTTTATTAATTTAAAATTTAAAATTTATTAATATTATTAATATTTATTCTTAAATTTTTATCAATAATGATTTTAATGTCTAATAAATAATAATAATTAATAATTCTATTAAGAAGTTTTTAACGTATTAATTAATAATTAATTTTAATAATAATAATTTTCATACTCTTTGTTGCAATATTGATTTTTT
This sequence comes from Pinus albicaulis, assembly GCA_034641835.2. Classification (NCBI taxonomy): domain Eukaryota; kingdom Viridiplantae; phylum Streptophyta; class Pinopsida; order Pinales; family Pinaceae; genus Pinus; species Pinus albicaulis. Next base: position 117,051 of record JAXQQM020092728.1, read on the forward strand.
TAGCGTTTTAAGATGTTAAAATTATAGTGAGCTCGAGAAGCTTTTCTCCAAGTTTTTTGAGTATAGGAATAAAATCTTAAATTAAATTAAATAACTCTTTTCTTTAGGTTCGATAAACCAAAGATTGGTCTCAGTGAATGTTAACCATCATCATCATCATCATCAATATTTATTATTAAATTAAATTAAATAACTCTTTTCTTTAGATTCGATAAACCAAAGATAGGTCTCAGTGAGTGTTAACCATCATCATCATCATCATCAATATTTATTATTATTATTAAAAATATATATATTTAAAATCAAAAATTGTTTAATTCATTTTTGAAATAACTGAATTTATATTTATTCTTTCTAATTTAATAAAATTAATATTAATATTTTAAATATTTTAAAAATTAATATTAATATTTCAAATATTTTGAATGAATCATTCATTATAGTGATAATAAATATTAATAATAACTAATAATTTTATTAATTAATATTAATAAGTTTTAATATGGAAAATCTTTACATTCTCTGGCCTCTCGCCTGTTCGAAAGACTACTTTACTTTATGGTAAATTTCAGTTCGCTAATTTCGGGAGAGAACTTTTTAATTTAAAATGTGAAGATTTGCAATAATCCAAATGCATTATTTAACATGTAACGTTTAATAAAGTCAAGTCAATAATACGTATACTTCCTTAAAATTTCTTTCAAACTTTTTGAAAGGTAAAAGATTCTTAAAATGATTTTGTTTGGCTAATTTTCCCAAAGCTTTGGACTAAAAATATTTTATAATTTATATTCCATAAAATTAATAGAAAAATATTGACTGATGTGCATTTAATAAATAAAAACGTGCATTTAATAAATAAAAACATTTTGTTTAATAGTAAAGTACAATTTTCAAAGTAAAGTTAATAGTAAATTGACTATTGACATGTTTATCTTATACCTTATTATCTTATCATATATAAAAAAAATTAATATAATTTTTTTAATTGATTTGGTAGATACTATGGTTTATAATGAATATTGGTTGATTTTATTGAAAAGTAAAGCTTGTTTTATAAGAAATATCTTATAGTCATTTTTATATATATATATTTTTAGGTAATTATAAATAATTTTCTACTTAATTTAATTTAAGATTAGTATAAGTGGTCAAGTCTTACTAGCACAACTAGTTGAGGATGGGCCTCGTTAGAAGGATGACCCAGGATCAAACCTCACGGAGGCTGTTGCGCCCGTGCTAGGGGGAGGAGACAAGTTAAACTCAGTTTGCTTAGTGCTGGTGTGGCCTAGGCCGAATGCAATCCTCGGGTGATTTTGACAGCTTAGATGCCCCTGGGTCACAGTTTCTCAAGCCACAGATCAAGCCTGATGTAATCGCTCGTGAATTCAAACCACTTTAAAAACAAAAAAAAAAGGTCTAGTACAAGTGGCTTGCAATAAACCACATGTTCCTAGTGGTACCCAACATACTTGTGGTGGCCGCTATTGGGTTTGAACTTGGGACCTCCTAAAGTTTAAGCATTAGAGGAGTTCAATTGATCAATTGTACTACAAGGTGATACCTAACACACTATTATCTTATTACACAAAAACTCTGTATTATAAACCTATTTATTTTTCAAATTGATCCCACTAGAAATTATGGTTTCACATTGAATTTCCATTCATCCAATTGAGAAGAAGGGGGTGATGAACATCTAGGATGGCCAAATTTGATTATTTCCTCGGAAAATTGTAGAAATGATGGTGTAGATTTGCAACTGCTCATGAAGTTTTAAACAAAATCACAAGACACAAACCTTTTTTCCCTAAGGAAAAATTCGTAATTTTTTTAATTAAAACAAAATTACATGTTACATGTGCTGGTAATTGTCAGTCAAAACAAACAAGGAGACAGAAAGTAAAAACTATAGTACATGGAGAGAAAATCTAAGATTTTCTCCCTTTTTTCTTTTCAAATTTTCGCCAACCACCTTGTGAAGGTGTGGCAATAATAAGAGCGAGTTGATTATCTTCAGAAGGTGCTCCGTTATCCTTATCTGAGTCTGAAGTATTTGATGTGTGTTGTCTTTTATTTCCCCCACTCTCTAGTGCACCTGGATCCAATGTCGGTTGTCTCATGGCGGTGATGTCTACAGAATCTTTCATCTCTTGTTCTTGAGCAACCAGTGGGGTAGATGTATGAGTTCTCTCATCTGGGGTGGGGTCTTCCTCTTCTTCCTTTGTCTCCTGCTCTGGGTTGTCTGATGGAAATTGCCATCCTTTGGCAGCCTTTCTTGTCTTCTTCTTTTTTCTGTTTTCTCGTTTGGCCTCCAGGCATGTGTTTTTTAGGTGTCCAGTATTCCTACATATTCTGCATCTGAAATCTGTGTTTTCATAATCCAAATGTTGCATCCATCTTTGCTGATTGTGAAGCAGATGAATGCTCTCCGGTAAACATTTGCTAAGGTCCACTTCCACACAGATTCATTCGAAATTGTAGATGCATTCCTCTAGATGTTGAGTATCTATTTTTATATATCTGCCAAGGATGTTCCCAATGCCTTCAATTACACTTTCCTGCCAATAATGAAGCGAAAGGTTGTAGAGCCGGACCCAAACCGGCAATCTGGTTACTTCCATAGTGTTTGCATCAAAATCGAGGAACCATGGGGTGATGAATAGTTCGGTAGAGCCCCAGAACCATGTTCCATCCCTCATAATTATAACTCTCACTTCCGTTGCTGTGAACTTGACTATGAAGAAACCTTTAGAACAGAGATGGATTTTACAATCCATGGTCCATTTGGTGAAGATCCAATGAAAAATCTCCATAGGTTTTGGCCAAAAGCAATTGAATATGCATATTATTGCTTGGAATTCATATATGGATCTATGCTTTTCTATCTCGGGGTTTTTTATTTTTAATTCAGGCACATAGTTTTGTTGCTCCATAATGTATGGCTTGGGGCAACTCTCTGCTAGTTTAGTTGTTGTTGGTGCTATGTTTTTCCCTTCTAGAATGTTCCTGTATGAAGGTCCAAATGGAGTTTCTGGATTGGAAGTATTAGCTCCTCTAGTCGGCCCATGGGTTCTATGCTGATCTTCTTTTCCACCCCTTAGTCGAAGGTTAAGGTAGATGGTAGATCCAGGTCCAATGGAGTATGCCTTGACAGAGCTTGAGTCTTGTAAGGATTTCCCCCCATAAATCAATGACTGATAATGACAGTGGAAGCCTGAGCCAGCCCTGATTATTTGCTTTAGTTTTGAAACTCTGTCATTTTCCTGAATCCAAAATAAAGAGCTATTGCCCCCTGGGAGCTTTATGAAAATATGGAAAGGGGCAGAGTATACCTTGTTTTTGGTTTCTGTACTAGCTTTGTGGTAGCCTTTGTCCCGTTGTTCTAGTAGCCTGGGCGAAAAGCAATGAGAGTCCATGGAACTGAATCCCCGGACAGGAATGTCAAGTATACACCCAACACCAGGCCCGCGCAAGTAGACCGTGTCCAGCCAAGGAGGTGACCATCAAACCCTGCAGTGAGCATACAACGCATGGCCAAGGTAGGTCCTCCCATGCAAATCATCTTGGCCAAGGTACTGGGTGCCTATGATGTGTGGAATCGTCAGATACTAGTAAAATGGAAAGACCTTTGCACCACCACATAGATAGAGGCCCAAACATATGACTGTGAGTCTAGGTTCAGCCTCCATATTTCCATTGTGAAAATGATGCCATTGTATGCACCTAGCCTGTACCAGTGTAGGATCGAGGGTCGCAGATGGCAGCTTGGTCGAATCGCCAGGTAGCCAACAAGGAGATCCTGCTGCCCCAACAGCATCAGCATATGCCAAGAAACAAGAGAAAAAAAACCCTAGCCTTGCCGCCATCCTCCATTTTCGCTCCCATGTTATTCAATCGTCTAAGTATCAAAAAACAAGACACAAACTTACTCCACTACTCTGCGGAATTCAATTCACAATTTAGAACATCAATCAAAAATATGCAATGAGAAATAACACAAATGCACACAACATTTTTTCCAGGGGAAAACAATTTGCTAAAAACCCCTTACCTACTTGCTTTAATATGATGAATATAGATGAATTAAAATTTCTTTGTTCAACTGATCACAACTTGCAAGTGAATAACCTATCTCTCTGCTCACTGAAAAGCTTTGACCCATACTTAGTCAATTTCTGCCTCCGCTTGAGCCACTATTTCCTTGCGCAATTCCTTGAGAAATTAGGCCCCTATTATTTATAAATTTCTCCAAAATCGATTGCGCAATTCCCAAGGTTGATAATTTGACTGCATGAAACATATGTACACTCAAGATTAGTCTACAATTGATGTTATACTTCCTTGTAATCTCCACCACAACTGGGGAACTTGAATTATCTTTATTCTCTAGCTATTTTGGGTTGATTGATCAATTAACTTGATGATCACTGAGTTTGAATGAAGTCCCACTGCACCACTGACCTTCCATTGGTTCTTCCAACAATTGGAACTAGATAAACTAAAAACAACTTGAGATAACTAACCTTGATTGCTACAAATTAGCAATCACACATGCTTACCTAAACTCAGACTCTTCCAAATCAAATTTACTGAGTAAACTAGGTGACAGAAGCCATGTCACACAAGTTAAATGCATCCAAGTTCAAGTTTGTTGATGTGGAAATTCAAATTTTGTCAATTTAATCAAGGCAAAATCAAATTGATAATTTCTTGCTGCGTTTTTCAACACTCCCTCTCATCAAGAAAGGGATTACCAACCAGCCCTATCCTACAGCTGTGGAACTCGAACTTCCCTCTTCATAAGGCCTTAGTCAAAATATCAACATCTGGTTCCTCTTGATAATGTATTGTAGAAACATTATCAGTATTTGCACACAGTCCCGTAGATGGTGATACTGGATATCTATATGCTTGGATTGATCGTGAAATACAAGATTCTTAGAGAGCTTGATGCAACACTGATTATCACAGTATATCAGAGTTGGATCCAACATATGACCAAACAGTCCAACAAGTATCTTTCTCATCCAGATCGCCCCACATGTTGCTTGACTTGCAGTCATGTATTATGCTTCTGCAGAGCTGAGCACCAGAAATCTTTACTTCTTCTTGTACTAGGATACTACTACAAACCCAACACTGAAAATTCAACCAGATGTACTCTTTTGATCTGATGGAATCCCAACCCAATCTACATTTGTGAAGCCACACAACTTCACTCCCTATGTCTGTCTATACCATAGTCCAAACTACATAGCGTCTCTAAGGTACCGTAAAATTTGCTTAGCTTCCTTCCAAAATAATTTGGTTGGCCTAACCATAACTTGTCTCAGCTAGCTGAATGCATAGCACATATATGGTTGTGTGTTCACAAGATACATTAGTGAGTCCACTAGCTACTAATAAATGGTAGCATCCACTTCCTCACCTAAAGTGCCATCCTCCTTCCTCCAGATGGTCACTAGAGGTGTCTACATGGGTTTGCAACTCTCCATGAAGAACTTATGTAGTATCTCATTTGCATACTTTCCTTAACAGACAAGCAGTTCCCCATCCCCTTGCTATACTCCCAACTCGAGGAAGTAGTGCATGAGACTGATGTCCTTCATTTCAAATTCCCTTGCAAGGCCCTCCTTGCAAGATCTAATTGTTGGGATTGATGTGTGTTGCAGTGTTGTAGATGTGTTGTTGGTTGGCATTTATGTCAACTTGGTTGTTCAGTTGCAGGTGAGTTGGTTATGCATGTGTATGTGTGGTTGCATATCGTTTAGGTGTAGATGGTCCTTGGTTGGATGATGGAGTGTTGCACTTGCTTGAAGGCCTTCCTATGATGATGTTCCTCTTGATCATGTTGTTGAATATAGGTATTGGTGGTTGCTACAGGAGTTAGATTTTAGGAGTCTTGTGATTAGGTCTCTATGTCCCAGTTAGGTTCACATGTTGTTGATATTATGCATTGGGCTTGGAGAGGATCTACATGTTTCAATAAAGGCTTGATATGGTTGTACAAATGTTGGAGGATTCCTGATGTATTGTGGAGCTACATACTGATGGTAGAGATGTTGAAGAGTAGTTTGATGGCTCAAATGTTTAGTATGGTTGTTGGTTGGCATTCTAGTCAACCTAGTTTGACTTGAGATGATGTTGGTGATATTGCAATGACTTGGTGAAGTGTTTCATAGGTGTCTGAGACTTTCATAGGTCCTACAAAGGCTTTTGAAGCTCTGGAAGAAGTTTGAGCAGTTTATGAGCTAAGTTGACTGATTTTTTACCATTATTAACCGTAGTTGCATGCACGCTGAGTCATGGGAGCGGCTGAAAAGCTCCATTTGCATGGATCCAAGCCTAAGGGGGTCAATGAGGACTTCCAGTCGCATGGAAACTATGTTGTGGGAGCGATTGAGGTTTTTCATGATTTTTTCTCTGCATTCCTCGTGCTACTCAACTAATTATTTTGGTGTTGTGGCGATCTTATTGATAAGAATTTTTCGACATATGGTTGGAAAAGTTCGTGGGCCCTCTAGAAGTTGATAAAGGCTGAAGATATCAAATGGACAATGGATCTAGTGGTTTATTTGGTCAATAAGCCTATCTCATCCAAATCTAAAGTGCATGAAAATGATTGTTTAGTGATCCATAACCTGTAGCATTTACTAAGTGACTCAACACAAAAATTGATAAATAGAGGAAGGAATGGAGTCTATTTGGTTAGCTAATTTGAGAGTGTGTATGTATGCCACTGTGAGGGCATTATGGGTGATTAGAGTACAAATTTTTTTTTCACATAGTTTATGCAAAGTTATATCAGAGAATTGTGTGCAGAAATCAAAGACAAAGTTGAGAAGAAGATTCAAAAATTGTGTGTTGTTTGTGGCCAATTGTTAAATATGGAAGTTAAATTTCTAGAAGAAGACAAAGTTATCACCTTGTTGTGTTCTTTTCCCGAGCCTTGGGACCAATTTGTGGCTTCTATAAGCTTGAGCACAACCAAATATTTGGAATTTGATTCAATTGTGGGAGTTATATTATATGAAGAAGTAAAGAGGAAGTCCAACCTTAAAACTTTCGCACCATAATCCATGGTAGCTAGAGGTCGGTCAAAGGAAAGAGGGGAGAAAGAAAGAATTTATTCCAGTTCAAAATAAAAAGGCAAGAAGTGTAAAGCCAAATTTTAGTGCCGCAACAAAATACAACACCTCAATAAATATTGTTGAAAATGAAAGGAGTCTGTTGATAACCCAAATAAGGAAGCACATTAAGTTGAGTCACGTATGGTTGATGAAGTTTTATCTGTTGAATTAGCTATGTTAGATAAATATTTACCTATTTTTAATGTCTCTCAGAAATATGAAAATTGGTTGTTAGACTTTAGAGCTTCTCATCACATCAGTCTGCATAGAAATTGCTTCACTTCATATGAAGTTGTGAATGGTAGTTCTTTGTTTATGGGTAATAATGTATCTTGTCAGACTATTGGGATGGTAAATGTAAAAATTAAAATGTATGATGATACATTTATAACATTAACTGACGCTAGACATGTACCCGAATTGAGGAAAAATTTTAATTCCTTGGGAGTATTGGACTTAGAAGGTTACAAGTTTACAGGTCAAAATGGAGTGCTGAAAATTTCAAAAGGCGCTCTGGTTGTTATGAAGGCATAGATTATTGGAAACCTTTAAAGACTCAAAGGAAGTACTCAGGTTAGTCAGACAACGATTGTATCTGAGAAGGCAGAAGAAGGTACTCGCCTATGGCATCAGCGATTGGGTCATATGAGCAAGACGGGTCTTCAGGTACTGATGAATCAAAAATTTCTTCCTGATTTGAAATCCTTGAGGTTGAATTTTTGTAAACATAATGTATATGGAAAAAAAATGTAAACAAAAATTTAAAATTGGAAGTCATATTAATAAAGAAATTTTGGACTATATTCATTTTGATCTTTGGGGACCATCTCCTATTGTATCTTATGGAGGTGCATTATACTTCTTAACATTTATTGATGATTTCTCCAGGAAATTCTGGGTCTATATCTTAAAAATAAACTTTTATGTATTTATTGATTTTAAACAATTTAAAGATATGTTGAAAATGAAAACAAGAAAATCAATTAAATGTTTAAGAACTGATAATGGCAGTGAATTTATTTCCTTAGAATTTGAAAAATACTGTAAGGATGAAGGGAATGTTAGACATGAAACTATTGTATATACTCCTAAAAAAAATGGCATTGTTGAACGTATGAATCTAAATCTTGTGGAAAGGGCCAGAAGCATGATCATCAATGCTAACCTGAAAAAGAAGTTATGGGAAGCGGCAACATCTATTGCTTGTTCTTTGGTATACAAATCACCTTTAGTTGCCATTAATTGTAAAATTCATCAAGAATTTTGGTCGGTCTAGTCTTGTGATTATTCACATTTAAGGATTTTTTATTGTGATGTCTATGCTATTATTCCAAAGAGCCAACATTCAAAGTTAGATCCAACAACATAATGTTATGTCTTTGTTGGGTATGATTATGCAGTGAAAGGATACAGGTTGTGGGATATTTCTTCATGTAATATAGTCATTAGTAGAGATGTAATATTTAATGAATCTTCTCTTGTAAAATCAGATGTTGTAAAATTTGAACATGAACAGGTATCAATGAATCAAAAAATTCAGTTGGAGGCTAAATTTTTTCCAGAAAGTCGAAAGGCAAGAGAGACTTCTGAAGAAAAAGATGAAGAATATGCAAACAAAATTGTAGAAGTTCTAGAACCAGTTCAACAACCAGTCACTCTAAGGAGGTCTATAAGGGAAAGAAGAACACCCAAAAGGTATGAAGATTTAACTTCATCTATTGCATTGACTGTTGAACATGGGTAACCTTATTTTTATTAGGAATTAGTGGATGATGCAGATAGCGAAAAATGGAAAAAGGCTATGGATGAAGGAATGGATTCCTTAGCCAAGAAAAAATCTTGGGACCTTGTAGAACTTCCTAAAGGGAGAAGTGTTTTCAAATGCAAATGGGTCTTCAAATTGAAGTGAAATGTTGATGGAATTATCGAAAGGTATTAGGCGAGGTTGGTAGCAAAAGGGTATTCTCAGGTTGAAGGTATTGATTTTCATGATTTTTTTTCACTAGTCGTAAAAATTGTTTCCATTCATACTATGTTAGAACTAACTACATTACTTGACCTTGAGTTATAATAGATATTTGTTAAAACAACGTTTCTTCATGGTGATTTGGACGAAGAGATTTATATGGAACAACCAGAAGGTTATGTATAAGTTCGCAACAGAAGATTAGTTTTCAAGCTCAGGAAATCATTGTATGGCCTAAGACAGTGTCTCATACAATGGTACAAGAAGTTTGACTCATTCATGGTGAGCCATAGCTTTACTAGAAGTGAGTATGATCATTTCGTATAATTTAACAATTTCAATGGCACATTCATTATCTTGGTCTTGTATGTTGACGATATTCTTATTGCAAGTAAAAGCATTGAACAAATCAACAGGTTAAAGGCTTAGCTCTTTAGGACATTTGATATGAAGGATCTTAGAGTGGAAAAACATATCTTTGGCATGGAGATACACAGAGATAGGAAAAATGGTAATATTTGGTTATCACAACATAATTATGTGGAGAAATTACTTGAAAAGCTTGGTATGAATTGAAATAATGAAAACTCAGCACGTTCCCTTAGCTTCCCATTTTAATATTTCTTTGGTTGTGAGTCCTAGAAACGATGAAGAAAAGAAGTATGTCTTGTGTACCATATGCAAATGTGGTAGGAAACTTAATATATGTGATGGTGATCAGAAACTACATTTTGGGAAAAAAATTGCTAAACATGAAATTGCTCAAAATCACTCGAAACCAGAATGACCGGATAGGTAACATCGCCCTGATTCTGGCGCACTTTGTTTAAACAAAAACCAACTCCGTATGAGAAAGTTAGAGTCTATTTTCCGTTTTTCCAAACATGAGAATTTAAAAAAAAAAGTCAAACAAGTTCAAAACGTCAAATTTTTGGTCAAAAGTTGGTTTTCCTCCGTCCAATGGTGTGCTGACACTTTTCAGCTTGTGTTTGGCCCAAATTTCTGGGCTACATGTCAGTTTTTGATTGGATGTTGGTGGACCAATGGGGTGACAACACGTGTCTAGCCCGGAGGCCGCCATGTGCCCCTCAAGGTCGAATTTCATTGTAAAGTTGGTTGGTCGAAATCATATGTATTTTTGATTAAAAATTTTATATGGTGGACGGGTGGAGGTCTGTCTCGACCCCACACAAACTTCATGCTTTATCGTTCTCGCTATACCATGTTCCTTACAATATTATGCTCCCGAATTGTATTTGTTTTGAACTTAAGTTTGTGGTGGGGGAAAAGAGGACCAACCTTGTTCAGGGCCAGCCCTGGTCCATGGTACCACCACCCGTGACCATGGTGGGATCTCCAACAAATGCACAAATTTTTAGCATCAAACAAGGGTTAATTAACCAATACAATACAAAAAATAATTCAAAATTTTTAATTAGGATACAATACAGAGAGACTTTTAGCCAAATAGTTGTATCACGCACATAGGCAACATACACATACACACTAGTATGGTTCTTAGTCAAATACTTGGCATGATAAAATACTTCTGATACTTAAATCATTTTTCCTTGAAAATAAGAAGATTGATGATTATAATCCAAGACCCTCCTCACTCATGGATACATGATTCCAATTCCCAATGTTTCATGGGGCAGCCAAAGGCAAGTTGGGACAAGTCAACAAGGGACAGATAATGTAACTTTATTTTTACACCCACATGTGCCCAAAAAATGACATGCATAGAAAGGAGAGGGGAATAAGACTAGTTTTGCAACAATAAAGAGGGGAATAAAACTCATACTACATGCAACTAATGAAAATGGTCTCAAATTATATAGTCTAGTGACATAGTCACTGCTCTCTTACAACACTCTAGAATGTAGAAGAACTTTGGCCTGAACTATTGTTTATGCGAGTTGTATTTGCATCACCCAACAAACATGTGAAATTTTATTGTGGTTTTGGAATGCCACCAATGCCTTCAAAAGTGTCTCTAATGGATTTGAGTGTACCCACAATGTCCATCATAGTAGGCCTTCCTCCAGGAGAATCTCTTGTGCAAAGCAAACCCATACTTAAGGATTGATTGAGGTAACTAAGTTCTTTATCTTCTTGAATGCTCATACTAGCCCCTCTTAATAAACTCTTGTCTACCACTTCCCCTAGTTGATTTGGAAAATGGTTACCCACCCATTTTTGCAAGTTCATTCCTTGCACAAACATGTCGTGGGTAGGCTTCTTTCTATTGAGCATCTCCAATAGCACTATTGCATAACTATAAACATCACCTTTTGTTGTGACATGTCCACCCATACCATATTCTACATTCAAACATTCTTATCATAAGGTTTCTAAACCAAAATATTTAATTAAAATATGAAAGTCATAACATGGTCTAAAATGTCATCTAGCTCAAATAATACCTGGAGGAATGTAGTCCATAGATCCCTTAAGTGCAAGTGTAGAAGTGAAAGTTGAATCCTCATTATTTGAAAAATATATGGTTTCAATCCCAAAGTCTATTACATATGTTGTCATATCTTCTCCAAGCAGGACATTTCTTGGTTTTAAATCACAATGGATCACTTCCATGAAACAATGGTGATGGAGATACACCATTCCTTGGGAAATTTCTATTGCTATATTCAACCTTTGAATCAATGTCAAAGCACTTTATCCTTCACCATTAGGATATAACCACTTTTCTAAGCTTCCATTTGGCATAAATGGAAATATCAATGCTTTCATTTGGAGGTCTAAATACGAGGTTATGACTCTAATCAAATTTCAATGCCTGACTCTACTCAAAACGTTTCACTCATTTTTGAAAATTTTGTAAGCCCCTTCATTTTCCAAATTGAGAAGCTTGATGGCAACCAATGTCCCATCATTCAAAACCCCTTTGTACACTTTCCCAAAACTACCCACTCCTAACAAGTTAATCTCACTAAATCCATTTGTTGCAGTGATGAACTCTCCATAGAAAATTCTTCGGTGCCCCACATTTAAGGATGCCCCAACATATATAGGAATATTATTCTTGTGATTTAATCTACAAAAGATTCCTATAACTAAACACAATACAATAGTAACTACAACTGCAACAATAGGTATGACAAATTTTCTCATATGAGAAACACTTTTATGCTTGTGAGTAGAGCACATTGACAAATTTACCCAAGTTCCACAGAGACCTGGATTTCCCATAGATGTTGTGGAATTAAAATTTTTGAAAACTCCACCTTTCGGGACCTCCCCTATCAAGTTGTTGAAAGAGAAATTCAATTGGTTGAGCATTTTGAGATTTTCCAATGATGTGGGTATTCCACCTGACAAATTGTTGCAGGAGAAATCTATGTCTTGAAGACTTAGAAGTTCACCAAGTGAAATTGGGATTATACCTTCAAGTGCATTGCAAGAAAGATTTAGGTATTGTAGTTCTTTGCAACTTCCAAACCCACTTGGAATATAACCAGTTAGCCGATTTGCATAAATATATATAGTTTGAAGCATAGTCATCTTTGTTAGCTCCAAAGGCAAGTGACCCTCTAATAAATTGTTTGAAAGGTTGAAATAGAAAGCTAAATTTGCAAGATTTGCAACCGTTGGAGGTATCTCCCCACTAAGCTTGTTGTATGAAAGGTCTAGCAGTAATAAGTTCACACATTTTTCTAGATTTTCTGGTATTTTACCTGATAACCTATTCCTAAAAAGATATAAATACGTTAGTTGTTGAATGTTAGCAATAGAATCAGGGATTATTCCTAACAAATTATTGTTTTCGAGAGCCCAAAGCCCTAAATTTTTAAATGCCCAATTTCCATTGGAATGTTTCCTTGTAAGTTGTTGCTTCCCATATATAACGTTTCCAAGTATTGAATATTTTTTAATGTAACTGGGATTTCCCTAGTGAAAGAATTAGCATATAAATAGAGACTTGTTAAATTAGTTAAGTTACCAATATGTGGAGGTATTTCCCCCACTAATCTGTTCCTTTCCAAGTTTAAGGAGTAAATTTTCCTAGAGAGGTGGCCGACTGAAGAGGGAAAACGTCCAGTAAGAAGAATTTCACTTAAATCTAAATATCGTAGTGCTGAACAGTTAGTAAGCGCAGTAAGAATGGGCAAGTCTGTAGTGCTGCTGCTAACGAGTTGATTGCCACCTAAGAAGAGTTCTTGTACCAGTGTCAACTTACCCTACTCGATTGGCACCATTCCACTGAGCTGATTACGATCTAGGTCGAGAACTTGAAGGTTGGTACAATTAAAGAGGGAAGCAAGAATGCTGCCACTCAACTGATTACATCCCAGAGAAAGTGCAGTCAACCGCATGCTCTTGCGACACAACTCCACGGGAATGTGACCACTCAACTGGTTATCACCGATATTCCATTCTCCAAGATTGGTGAAGTTAAAAGGAAGAAGGGATTTTTCCCGAGAGATGGTTTCGATTCAGAGCTATAGCCATACTCCCGGGAGGATACACTTTCGTGAAGGTTGTTGATATGTTTGGTGAGAAAGTGGGGATTCTACCTGTCAAATTTCTTTCTTGTAAATTCAAGTACAGCAACTTGGAGAGAACGCATATTAGTTCCGAGGGAATGCTTCCTATGAGATTGTTACCCCCAATAAAGATGACTCGAAAACTATGGTAGCGGCCAAGAGTGAGCGAAATATAAATGTGGAGTTGATTGAGATACAGATGAAGCTTCTTTAAGTGAAAAAAATTTCCCAATTGATAGGGAATGTGACCATGGAAATTGTTGTTTCCAAGGTCAAGTATTCTAACAAACGAGAGATTGCCAAGAAGAGGAGAGATTGTACCTTCCAATTCCAAGGATGAATCATTGAGTGAAACCACACTCTGTTTGCGCCGACTGCAGATGACACCTCTCCACCTGCAGAAGGAAACATTGGGTTTACACGTAATGGTTAATGACTGCCATGGATCATATGTAATTCCAGACATAAATTCAAGAAAATCCTCTTGATCAGAAACATTACCGAGATGAGCATGCCAGCCGTGTGATAATTGAAGGGTTGAGGAAAATAGGGAGAGAATAAGGAAGAGAATGAAAAAAGAAAAGAGGAAAGGTAATCGCCATAAAAGAGAGGAAATGTTACAGATCTCCATCTTCTACTGCTCTCGATGGAATGGGAATGGTTTCATTTTCTTCATTAATTTATCTTTATAGGATTTAATCTTCGACCTCTAAATTCATTGCACATTGATAAAGGATAGACATTCCCACAAAACAAATGTTAAAATCTAAAAGCCCTCGAAGGAGCTAATTTTCCACAACAAAAGAAACACACTTGGTAAATTTAATTAATAAAATATGGAACTTCGATAAAATTAATAAGAAAAATATCTTCCTGGATAAAACTACTGCAAAATATTTGTCTCGTCTATTAATTTACTCAAATAAATTAATAGTCATTAGTAAAATATTTTAAAATACTAGTATTCCATGACGTGCGATGAGGATAGAAATACTAACGTTACGCTTGGAAGAAATATTGTAAAATATTAAAGTCCTCCAGAACGATAAATTTGTAATTTTGTACTAGCTTATTTTGATAAAGTTAATAAGAAGAAGTTATTTTAACGTCTATAAGGCTAAATATCTATGGGATAGATTTCTCCTCTATGTGGTTCTTGTATTATGCATTTTTCCTGTGAAGTTTTACAATAAATTCTCCTAGTTTCACGACAAAGCCCTCTCTCAATAGAATATCCCAAGAGCTAGCTGTCAAAATATCTGCATAACTTTCCCTGTTGTCTTTGAAGACCTCACATTCCAAAATGAAATGCTTTTCTGTTTCCACTTTTTCGAAAAAGCAAAAAATACATACTCTTTCCTCCCACACTTCTTTCGGCCTTTTCCAGCGCCTTGTTTCACAGGGAAGTTGATGCAAATTAGTCCTTAATTGAGCAATAAGAATTTTGGCTCTCCAAGAAATGGCCCCTATGTACGCTTTTTGTTGATGATTATGAGAAGGATTAAAATCTTCAATATAATACTTTTTTTCCTCCCTAACACATTTTTGAAACTTTTCCATAACAAAAGATTTTATCTCTTCATTGCTTCTGGGACACATGCTCAAGCAAATGCCCCATTTGCTAAACTATTTGTTATTTTTTCCATACCAAAGTCTTATTTCGTGTGCACAATATGTCATTAAACAAAAACTTAGGCCACATGGCCATATCGATTTTCTCAGTTTTTTTTAAATACCTTTTGACCTGCATCATAGCTATTGCTTCAATAGAAACTGCCCTTGTTTCACTTAACAAGATAGCATATGGAACTGCACTTTTAATTTTGAAATTGTTTGTAATCAAACGCTTTTGAATTTTCTCAATTTGTTTCCACTGTATGTCGGATCTACTATTGGCCCACAATTCACAACTATAGAGAATCATCGGAATCACTAAAGCCCAAAAAGAGTTAGAGTGGTTTTCCAGTCCCATAACTCTGCCTCTCTACACCTATTTTGAAGAGCATAAAATGATTTCCAACCCCCCAAAGTTCTTTTCTTTCTACATCCACCCTAGCTTAGATTTCTGTTGAAGTCAATTTTGAGGCATTTGTAATCCACAACTTCTTCCAGAATTTTGCCTTCAAAGTAGAACTTATGTTGGTTATGATTTCTTTTGTTAGAGAAAACCACTATTTTCGTTTTGCTGATATTGACTTGCATCCCCACATTTCTACAAAATTTCTTGAGGGAAAGTAAGTGCTCTTACAAACCAAGAGCATATTTAACAATTAGAATAAGCCCATCTGTGTACAAAAGAATCCTTATACCAAACTTGCCCAAATTTATCTTGTCACCCCCTTGCGAATTTAACCACTCTTCAAGTTTGTCGATATATAAACCAAAGAGGGTAGGAGACAATGGGCAACCTTGTTTGACCCCGATATCGCTTCTAAAAATTTCAGAAATTTCTACTAAAGTTCTAATTTTGACTTTCACCTCTTCGTACAGCTTATGCACAGCTGCTCTCAAATGCCTGGGAACCCCAAGTTCCTCCATTTTGTTCCAAATCTTATCCCTAAGAACTTTGTCAAAGGATTTTTTGAAATCAACAAAACAACAAAAGACTTCTTCCTTTCTCTCCCAAAATTTCTCAATGATATACCTTAAATTTATACCATGATCAACTGTGGAAGGCTTAGGTCTAAAACCCACTTGTCCTTTAGCATGTTTATCTCTTTCTTCTACCCACTTGTTTATTTTACTCTCCAACATGCTTCCAAATAACTTTGTAAACAAGGTGCTTATCATTATGGTCCTATAGTTGGAGGGGTTATTGACGTCACCACTCTTGAAAAGAGGTATTGCCAAACTAGGTTCCCAATCAGTGGGGAAGCCCTGTTGTATGATGTTGTTGAAATTTTTTGTAATGTGAGGAGAAAGAATTTTTAAGCCCCACTTTAGATACTCTGCTTGGAGTTCAACTAAGTCTTTTGATTTTTCAACACCCAACTTCTTGATACCCATCTATACCTCTTGCACCATGAAGAGTTTTGTATTATTGTTTACCAAGGGAGGAGGGTCAACCTTGGGATCCCGCTCATAAAGTTGTATTGCATAGTAAAACCATTTAGAAGCTGTAATATTGTTTTCAGTTTGCATCTTTCTCTATTGGAGTTCCTTCCAAAATAATTAATTGAGATTATTTTCCCCTAGGAAGATTAGTTCTTCTCTCCTCGAAACCATGAAATCAACCTTTTTCTTTCTTAATATCTGCTTATAAGCTTTGAGCTTTATGTCATCCTTGTTTGACTATTTCCACATTCTCCTTGCCTTTTTGCATTCCTCGTCAAACAAAGCATTGACCGGAAAGAAATTTTTTCAGACCTCTTACTTTTGTCCCTCTTGCACTCCACAAGTGCACTTTGAATTAAATGTGTTAATTTGTGACTATGTAGGTCGTGAAATGATATTTTCTCCTTCTCCCAGAGTCTCTCTAGCGCTAATTTGAATGTATTACAATTTCCTAGAGTCAAAAGAATTCCTCCCTTCGGAAAATTTTGTTGAACACATTGAGTTTTTGACCCTAACTGCTTCTTTCCAGTCCAAGAGAAGCCAAGATAAATTGGCTTGTGATCTGATTTTAAGTCCCAAAGCTGATCTCCGATCAAGACTTCCTCAATTTTCTCACACTGACTATGTGAGAAAATTACATAGTCTACTACACTTGCTCCATTGTAAGTATTGCAACTGAAATTACCAAACTTTTCCCATCTAGTCAAACCATTACAAATGATTAAATCAAAAGCCCCTATTAGAGTAAGCAATTGTTCACCAAATATATTGTAGCCGTTGTCCTCAGAAATTATTTCCCATTGATGATCACTTTCTTCTGTAAGCCAGATAGGGTCGTAGTCTTCGTCACAACAAGGAATGCTAGCTTGCTCACTTGCAATCCTAGCAATGGAATCACCCACTATAATGACTTCACCTAGCTGAGAATATGCCACAATATCTGCCTTTAAGGCTACAAAAGGAACTTTGTGGTCAAGCCCTCTACTTTTGTAGATTTTTGAAACCTGTGTCACAAAATAACATGCTGCAATTTTGATGTGATTTCCATCTTTTGATATTTTAAACCAAAATAATTGTTTATTTGAGTCTTCTTTTTCTAACTGAATAAAACAACCTTCTTTTTGTCTCACTAATACCATGACACCCCCGTTTCCTTTGCCATTCCCTGCTACCTTGTTCCACATTGCCATCTTCTAGTACCCTTCAAAATAATGTGTCTTGCACCCTTCATGCTCATGTGTTTCTATGAGGCAAATTATGTCTGTATCTTCTGCAATAGGCCCTAACTCAGGTCCTTGTCTCCATGGATAACCTCTACAGTTCCAACAAACTAAACTTAAGGAAACCTGAGTATGACTTGATTGCTATTTTTTTTTCCCTAAAATACTCGCATTTGAATTTTGTCCCTGTTTTCCCATACTAACCTTGCTTCCTGATTTCCTGTTAAAGAATTTGTTGTATCTTCTTTATTATCATCTTGCTACCCTGTTTTTGGAGGAGGTCCAAATCGCGATATCACCGCTTTACCCTTATAAATACATGTTCTTTTTCCCTCATCTCTTGCTGCTCTAACCTTTGACATTTCCTCCCTCCTTTCCTCTTGTTGTCTTATAGTTAAATCTTCTTCTAGAAAAAAGAGAGAACCCCTCAAGAGTTGCTTCTTGCTTAGAATGATATATTTATCATGCAAAGTAGGCATGATGACTCTTATGGGCCTGACTCTCTCACCATTAAACTTTCCTACCCTCCATGCTTGACCTATTTGTCCTTTCCATAGCAGCTCGTCTTTCAAGAAGTCCCTTGCAAGGTCAAAAGTAGATTCATTTTTCCCATAGTATTTCACCCCTTTAATAATTATGTTTGCTGCTCTATCTTGTATTTCCTTGCTTTCTCTATCATGCATGTTTCTGACCTGAAAGCTTGTGTCTCCTTCCCTATTAGTATAATCGCTAATAACTTCAACCGCTTTCCCTTTATCCTGGGATGGCTTTGCTTTAACCACCTCTATACTCTCCACTACAGGTTTCTTCATGTTTTTGACATCTGCTTTCATCCATTTCCATTCTGTCTTCCTTATCAGGAGAGCTTCCTAGAGTAATTCCACTTGCTCTTTCAAAATTGTATTGCTTTCTGCTAAAGCCTGGTTCTCAACTGTTATTACATGAATTGTATGCTCCCTTTCCTACTCTTTAGCTTCTAGACCCTCCAACCTCTTTTTTGCACTTAAAAATTTTGTCGTGTAGAGACCAGATGACCAGGTGAGAGGTGTGGATATGGGACTGTACAAGGCAGAATCATCAATGAATTTTCCTTTTCCTTTTCCTTTGGCCATGTTGCCATATGCTTGCAAAGTGGACTTGTTTGAATATTTCTTATTGTGAAGGGCTGATTACTTTTCCTTTGAGTCTGTTTTTCACTGGTTGCTCCCATTTTAGTCGGGCTAGTGTCCGTTTTAAAATACCCCAATATTGTTTGGCATTGACCCAAACCCACTTCCCAGCCTTGGCTAATGAGGCAATTTTTACTTTTCTTAGATCATTTGTTTCCACGGGTTCTAAAATTTCTTGTCTCATTATCATGTTTGCATGCATTAAGCTCCAACCCCTTCACTGTTGCAATGTCGAACTCCTAATTCCTCCATTTAGCTATGAACCATGTCTCTCTCCAACCCAAACCCAACTTTGTAACGTGAATTGAGCTTGTGGAACCAAAATCGTTCAAATCCGAGCCTCGAGAAAACCACTTAAAACTTTTAAATTTCTCTATCCCTCTTGCGGGAGGCACAAATGGGAAGCGCAAATGTGTGCCGGTTCTAAAAACACGAGAAAACTAGAAAAAAATAAAAAAAGAGCCTATTACAAAGCACGAGATTAATCGGAAAATATGACCACTGCAATCTATCCTCAAGTCGCATTCCGCCTAAGAAACCCGAGTTGCGACTTGGAAACACATTGCCGACTATGCCACTTGTGACAGAGTGCGACTTGTGACTATGTGACTGAGACAAACTACAAATGTGTGCTCCGAGTCGCAAATGTGTGCTAGTTTCGTCGATGTAGATGGGAAGTGCATATGTGTGTCGATTCTCATGAACAATGGAGTGTTAGTCAGATTTCACATCCCCAGATCTGTTGCAGATGGCAACGTGTTTTATTCAGTACCCACTGCTCCTTCACCTGGCTTTCCCCATACTATTCTGATTGCACAAAGAAAGCATGGAAAACACCCTACAATGATGTACGATGCATTGTAAACCTGAGTATGTATGCCCTCCAATCATGAATTTAAGTGAGGTGAGCATTACCTCGTGCTGAAAACTGCCAACCCTTAAATATTACACAGTAACAACCCACGCAACGGAAATAAATGTTGTCGATTACTTCCATTCTTTTCAATATCAGTGATATTCTACTTCTTGGGAGTAATAATAGGTAAAATAATGTTTCCAAAACTTTAAAAATGATAAAATCATCGAAATATTGAAAGTATTAACTTAAAAACTATGTGGTGTGTTTTGATCAACCGGTCCAAATTTGGTCATCATCCTTATATCGACCCTACTTACAAGTCCCCAAATCCACACAGCCGAGGGCAGTTTCAATCCTAAAAATATAGAAAATAAGTGAAATGGCTTAGGAGGAAGAATTAATGAACAAGATCTTGGCGACATCCAGGGTTGTTAGAGACTCTTTCAAAGCACCAACTCTAATAAGAAAAATACCGCACTCTGATAAAATTGCAAACGTTGTCTCGTCTGTTACTTCTATTCAATGAAATTATTAGTTCTATTTTAAATGCAATTGGGAAATTTTACTGCAGGTGCCCAGAAACAGAGGAATATGTCAGAACCACCTATGCACGCATCTGTGTAGAAATGGACTTTAGCGCCAGATTACTAGCTGAAATAATCCTAACAAGAAAATACTATGTATGGAACCAGAAAATTGACTATGAAAGTGTCCTCTTCAGATGTCGATCCTGCTTTGAGACCAAACATCTAGCCAAAAATTGCCCAAAAGTCTCCCAGAAAAATTCTGCTAGAAAGAATCACCATAGATCTACATGGTGGGAAGGAGCACAAACGGAACATTACACTGTCATCAAGGAAGAATACTCTCCAGAAAACTCTGAATCGCAAGAAATCGGGCAAGAAAGAAACATCCCTCAAGACAAGCAGGGGGAAATCCCCACCCAACAACAAAAAAAATAACTCGGTAGCCCCTCAAGCATAAAAAATTATGAGGATTCGAATACCGCGCAAAATAAATATTCATTTAGCAGAAAAGAATATCTCCCAGATCTCGAAGACAAGACACCAGTGCCCAAGGATTAGAAGAGATGAAGGAGTTGCAAGATAAAGGAAGTTGGAAAACCGTAGAGAAGAAAAAGAAAGCTACAACACCAATCTCGCCAAGAAAGACGAGAAGGCTGACAATTAAGAACTAAGAAAATTATAGGTCCGGTAGACCAAAGTTTCGTCTCAGTGGATGTTAAACATCATCATCATCATCATCAGCAGCAGGATGAGGATAGAAATCCAAATCTCGCGGGAAGAAATATTGTCAAATATTGAAGTCATCCATGAGGATACTTTTGTAATAGGGCACTTGAATTACCGCACTTTGATAAAATTAATAATAAAAAAATACCACACTGTGAAAAATTATTAGTCATATTCTTTTTCGATGTATCTTACACTTTATAATTGAGAAATTCCAATGGGATAATATTTAAATACGACACTGCAAATCGAAACTCTTGTAAAGAAATTTAGGATGGCTAATTTTAGAGAAACCAATGAGCTTATATGAAAAGCATTAATAATGAGTCTTTATAAAAAAAATATTTGAAGTTAAAAACTGTTTGGTTGAAATAATTAATTTGTTTTTGAATTTTTTTTATCTTAAATATTTATGTAGGAAAAATATTAATGATGTGTATTTAACAAGGATTACATAGTAGCTAGTACCTACTCGTTTAGCTTAAATATAGCTTAAATAAACTAAAAAATAATAAAGATATAAAGAAAAAAATTACCTATATAAAACTTTGTTATTATTAATATAAAATCTTGCATTCATTAAAAAAATAAAGATAAAATAAATAAATTCATCACAAAAATAAAACAACTAATAAAATATTGTATTCTTAAATGTCATCACTAAAAAATAAAATTGTTTATATTAACCAATATACAATTATATAAGCAACTGAGACTTCTTAAGGATTTATGCTCTACCATGGGTATGACTATTAACATTGACAAAAAAAAAATTATTTTTATGAAATCCAAGAAGGACACTTACGCTAATTTTGTATATGACAATAGCAACTTAGAGGAAGTGTCTTCCTACAATTACCTAGGAATTGATATTCATCACAAGCGCAACTAGAACTATAACATTGAGAAAAGGATTAATGGAGGGTGGAAAGCTTATTTTGGTCTTGAAAATAACTGTAAGGCAGAAAACCTTGTGATGTGGGATAAAAATAAGCTCCTCTTTGAATCTTTACTCACTCCTGTTATCTTGTATGGTTGTGAGGTTTGGGGTTGCAACATCTCTAGAGAATCCTGGAGAAATATTGAGCAAATCCAGAAGCATTTTATAATGTATAACCTCAAAATTAAAAGTAATACACCCTATCATATTCTCCTTGTAGAAGTGGGTCTCTCCGCTATCAAGAGCGTAGCTATGACTAGGCTCCTGTTGTAAAAGCACAAAATCAATCACATTGGAGACTATAGACTTCCTAAGCTAGATTTAAATTCTAGCCAAAACCAACTAAGGCTCAAGCGAGTTTGGTATAAAGATACAAAGGCTTGGTTAAACCATTGGGAGATCGAAGAAAATGTGGCATTACAAAATATCAATAACATTAAAAATATTTTTACTTCTAAGTTTAAAGAGAAAATGTGGTGTGAGAAATATTTAGAGGCTAAAAGAAAACTAAGATATTATAAGAAGGTCATCGACCCTACTCTAGAAGATCAAAATTATATCTTTGTTTTAACTAGCTCAAAGAAAAAAATTATATAGCCAAGATAAGAACGAACTCTCATGACCTCCAAAGTGAAACAGGTCATTGGGCAGTTCCTAAAACACCATGGGTGGAAAGGATCTTCCATCTATGTGAGAATATGAACATTGAGGATGAAAATCACTTCCTCTTAGAGTGTCTTGCGTACACCCACATTAGATCTTAGTTTCATAATATTTGTTGCAATACCAACCTTCCTAGACTTTTGACATGTCAAAATTATAGTGAGCTCGGGATGCTTCTCTCCAAGCTCTTTGAGCATAGAAGTACAATTTTAAAACAAACTAAATAATTTGTTTCTTTAGGTCTGATAGACAAAAGTTTGGTCTCAGTGGACGTTAACCATATTAGAAAAACAGTAAAAGTCATGAAAATAGAAATATTAGGAAAATGAAAAAAAATAAAAAAACAAAAAAACAAAAAAATAGTAACTAATAGAAATAGAAGTTACTAAATAACCAATAATAAGACCTCAACCAATCATATTACAAATAAATATATTTAAATAATAATAATATATAACAAAAAAAAAATCTCAATATTAAACTTTGGATAAACAATATAAATTTTTGGTCAAACGTAAATTTTTTTTTAATAACTAATAGAAATAAAAGTAAAAATAATAAGAACTCAACCAATCATATTACAAATAAATATGTTTAAATAATAATAATAAATAATAATAAAAATTCTCAATGTTAAACTTTGGATAAACGTCAAAGGTAAACTAATACAAAATCAAAGCAAAATTAATGTGTTATACCATGTGTGAGCAGGTATAATAATAATAAAATTAATAGTTAATTAATTTTTTCTTTCTTTAGTTTATCTTTAATGATGTATAAAAAATCGCAATGATGATGATAATGTTGGAATCAATGACGTGTAAGACATTGCCTAAATTTTCCTTACAATACTTCATCCACTCTGAAGGTGATGTTGAAGGAATGACAATTGTTTCAATCACGATTTTATTAAAAATGAACTTTAAAACAACAACAACGATATTAAACAAGGGTGGTTGCAAGGCAGCTAGTCCCTGCCTTGAGTCAGGAAAAGGTGGTGTTGTTGTCTACCAGACTTCCAGAGAGTTCCTACCAATGATATAAAATGTTTGCAGTGTTGATTGAGAAGACAGAGAATTAGTGGAGCCTTGGTTGAAAATCACAAATTTTGTGTTTTTGTGCATTATCACCGTGTTGAAGAGAAGAGCTGGGTTGCAGTACATGCAGAGCACAAAACAAGTGTGAAGATAGGGTCTTTGCTACTGCACTAAGCCTTCTTCAGAGGCTTGAGATTAGGATTATGCAGCACAATGTAACACGAATCGAGGTCATAGACTCTATAAGGAATAAACATGAACGAATCTCAGAATGCATGGTAGTGGAACTAATTTGGTGTAAATCTAGTTGCCACTGCTGGAGTTAATTTTTAGGAAAAGGAGACAAATGGGATTAAACAACAACCAATGAACCTTTATCTAAATTTTGGTATAACATTCATGGTTAAATTAGAATCTCTTCCTCATAAATGTGTATATTTGTAAGTAATATTAAATATATAGAAGTCCTTTCGAGATTAAATATAATTGTTGACAGTAATAGTTCTGAACAACGGTGGATAATAAGAGTTCTATTTCATTGTTTTGACAATGGGTTGAAATGTGTTTATTGTAGGAATCTATTAGCTTTTTCGGTGGTTACAGGTGCTAATTTAGCACTTCCATTTTATTGTTTTGACAATGGGTGTGCAACCCTATATCCAAGGCCCCATAAGAAATAAAACTAATTTTCTAGAACATTTATCCTGTGGGCCTGTGGAAAATTTCAAAAAGAATGGAATACCAAAAAATTCAATATACCATTCACCCAAATGAGTGTTCAAGGATGCATGGGCACCAATAGAAATTGAAAAATAATTTTTACACAACAAAACTCAACTAGAATGGCACCATGATAACCTTAAATACAAACGATACTCTAGATATTGGGTCTCGGTCCTCTCAGTAACTTGGAGTGAAATAAAACCATAGAAGCAGTTTATTAGTACCTGGAAAGACCCAATGCATGTTGCCAATGGATATTCAAATACCATCCTTTATCACAAGAGTAACAAAATCCCAACATGTGATTTGCATAACAACTTATTAGTAAGTAAAAAGTGTACATTGATGCAGTACTACCAATGTATATAGGAGATAATCGATCATATGAAAAAGAGAGCAAAAGCATGAAGACAGGGTCTCTGCTAGTGCATTAAGCCTTCTTCAGAGGCTTGAGGTGCTACATTATTTACTTCTGAGGAATGCATATGACAGTAACAAAACTAGAGATACTATGATAGTTATATGTCTGTCTATAGGCACGCAGGTCTGGCATTAAACAAAATTGAGGAAAATCAATAGGTTGTATTCCACATGAATACCATGGGTCAATATCATGGGTGAATACAATGAATTTATTTTATTTTAACATTATTTTTCGACCCTCTTGTTTACAAAAGGTTTTCCTCCCTCTCCTTTGTAGTCTGGTAGCTAAATATTAAGTTTGTGATGCGCTGATCACGATCATTCAACCTATATAACTCTTTGCAACCTCAAAATACTACACACAATAATGTACAAACTACTTCGTGCCACATTCCCCACTTCTCCTATCATCGTTCCTTTGCATCTCTCAGTGAAATTGTTATTTTTTAATTTATAATTGATTTAAATTATTATAATCTATATTTTTATTTCAATATTTTTTGTTAATTATATAATTATTTTAATTATACTGTTATTATAAATACATGTCTTATTTAATTTTTTTTTTCTTATTTTAATTATTTTTTATTTTTCATCTTAAAATTTGAAGGGTGATTGTGATAAAGAAAATTTTGGGACATACTCAAAAGAATGAAACATTAAAAGACTGAATTCATTGATTAATCCAACATTAAAATATTGAATCAATTATTGTGCAACATTATTTAATATCAGAGCTAGAAGGTTGTTTAGAGGAAGCAGGCTATGTTGGCACGATCTTAGCTGGAATAGTCATCATCCTTCTTCTCGATGCTGACGATATTGTTCTTCTGGAAAGGTGTCCATATGATCTTGATAAGCAACTAATACTTCTTAAGGATTTCTTCTTTACCATGGGTATCACTGTTAACACTCACAAAACAAAAGTTATGATTATCAAATCCAAGAAGGACACTTACGCTAATTTTGTGTATGACAATAGCAACTTGGAGGAAGTTTAATATTAAAAGTAGTTAGGAATTGATATCAATCACAAGCTCAACTGGAATTATAGCATTGAGAAAAGGATTAATGGAGGGTGGAAAGCTTATTTTGGTCTTGAAAATAATTGTAAAGCAACAAACCTTGTGATGTGGGATAAAAAGAAGCTCCCCTTTGAAACTTTAGTCACTCCTGTTATCTTATATGGATGTGAGGTTTGGGGTTGCAACATCTCTAGAGAATCCTGGAGAAATATTGAGCAAATCCAGAAGCGTTTTATAACGTATAACCTCAAAATTAAAAGCAATACACCCTATCCTATTCTCCTTATAGAAGTGGGTCTTTCCCCTATCGAGAGCCTAGCTATGACTAGGCTCCCGTTGTACAAGCACAAAATCAATAACATGGGAGACCATAAACTTCCTAAGCTAGCTTTAAATTCCAGCCAAAACCACCTAAGGCTCAAACGAGGTTGGTATAAAGATAGCAAGGCCTGGTTAAACCATTGGGAGATCAATGAAAATGTTTCATTGAAAAACATTAATAACATTAAAAATATTGTTACTTCTAAGTTTAAATAGAAAATGTGGCGTGAGAAATATTTATAGGCTAAAAGAAAATTAAGATATTATAAAGAGGTCATCAACCCTACTCTAGAAGACTGAAATTATCTCTCTTTTTTAACTAGCTCAAAGAAAAAAATTAATATAGCCAGGATAAGAACGAACTCTCATGAGCTCCATAGTGAAACTAGTCGTTGGACGGTTCCTAAAACACCATGGGTGGAAAGGATATGCCATCTTTGTGAGAATATGAACATTGAGGATGAAAATAACTTCCTCTTAGAGTGCCCTATGTACACCCACATTATATCTTAGTTTCATAATATTTTTTGCAATACTGACCTTCCTAGTCTTTTAACATGTCAAAATTATAGTGAGCTCGGGACACTTCTCTCCAAGCTCTTTGAGCATAGGAGTACAATTCTAAAGAAAAATAAATAATTCGTTTCTTTAGGTTCGATAGACCAAATTTTGGTCTCAGTGGACGTTAATCATCATCATCATCATCATCGTTGTTGTTTTAAAGTTTATTTTTAATAAAGTTGTGACCTAAACAATTGTCATTCCTTCAACGCCACCTTCAATGACGATAAAGTGAAGTATTATAAGGCAAATCTAGGCAATGTCTTACATGTCATTGATTCCAACATTATCACCATCGTTGTGATTTGAAAGTTAATTTTTACGTAGATAGGAGTCATTATTTGGTAATTAGGGTGTAGAGGGAAAGCTTCTTAATGACAAGAGTTATGTCTAGTATGGATTCAAATAATATCTTAATTATCATTTTTTGAATGAAATTATACATATCATTATTCAATGGTTAATCATTATTTAGAGTTAATGTACAATTAAAAAACATTAAAATTTATCTCAATTATAGCTATTTATTAATTATTTATTATAAGAAGTAAGTTTTGATGATCAAAATCAAATCAAATTGACCAATAATGTAGTCATTATACAACAAGTGATGAGAAACTATTGAAACATTCCTTGTACTCATACCTAATGGGTTTGCAACATAGAAAAAGGCTGGTTGATTCAACACCACTCTACAACACCTATTAAACTAAGATATATGCATACATCAATTACTCTGCAACATGAATAGAAGCGAGTTCAGTCAACACTGCTCTGCGACACCAAATGGGTTATAATTTGTCCCTCACACCACATAATCATTCCACTGAAGGATCGTAATACCAACACTCCCAAGTTCATCCCGACATTGGGTGAACCTGCTCACGCACTGTGGTCTTGTGCTGCCCTTTTCCATATTGATCTTTTGAAGCTTGTCGTTCAGTTCCATATTCTTGTGATCACTGTTGTTATGAAACAAGTCTATCAAGGATTTTCACATTGCATATGGAGTCTCTTTCCCATGGAGATTTTAGAAAATATGATCTCAAACTCCCTCCAATATCATCTTCCTTGCCTTTGCACCACACTTCTTCCATTCTACTAGATATTGAACATCAAATGTTGGAGGCTTCGAGATATCATTATCTATGAATTTCTTCAGCTCGTTATCTTCCAACACTACCTCCATGCCGTCTTTCCAAGCAATATAATTCGAATTACCCTCAAGGGCATACTCAAGTCTCAATCCATAGAATGACATCCTGCTGGCTCTTAAGAATGATCCTACAAATATGATTCACCTACAAAGACAACTTCAAATTCTCTCTTCTATTGTGATTCCTGCTCTAATATCATGTATAAATTCCTTCTAGATTCAAAACTGCTTATGTAATTTTCTAAAACAAAAGACTTGAATCTACTCTACTCATCAACAGAAACAATTTAATGATCGAGAAATCACAACATAAATATGAGTCAATATTTAATCACATATGTTCATATATTTATCTAGGGGAAAGCACATTCAAACCCTTCTTATCTATCTCACTACTTCGCACGTTGCCTCTGGTCAATACTTAACCAAATTCCTACTTTCCCAAGACCCTATTTCCTTGCACTCTTCAATAAGGAATTATCCCCTATTAAGTAGGGAAAATGTTCATTGGGAATTGTGAAATTCATGTAGGCCCTTCTTTGACTGCATGCACCACCTGTACAATTTGGAATTGTCTACAACTGATAGTACACTACCCTTGAACTCCAATCTCAAGTGGGTAATTCAATTTATTTGCATGCATAAATTATTCTAGGATGATTGATTAGTTAACCGGTTGATCACATGTGAACACGCCCCACTACAAGACCTTCCACTAGTTTTTAATCAGTTAGAACTAGTTAAACTCACAATAACTCAACTTAATTGAAACATATTGTGAGAAATTAGCAATCAATCATACCTAACATAACTCAAGTGTCTCCAACTCCAATTAACTGAGTGATAAGTGTCATATCACCCAATTAACTACCTCCAAGTATTTAAATTGAAATTTGAATTTGTGGGCAAAATTAAATTAGGAATTTCTTGGTGCATTTTCAACAAAGATGGATCTAGGTTGGTTTAATTTCTCCCTTTATTTATTCTATATTCTACATGAATACAATAGGTTCTCATACCATGTGTGAATAACATGAAGTTATTTTTATTTTAACGTTATCTTTTATTATTTTTATTTTAACGTTATCTTTTATTATTTTTATTTTGTTTTGATTAAGTAAAAATGTTTTCATGTTATTAATTGTATTTTATTATTATTTTTACGTAGTATAAGTGAGTCAAAATGTTTACGGATACGACATGACAAGCCTAAACATTACAGCATCTCTTCCATCTGAGTTAAGTTGGGTCTGGTTTAATTTCCCCTTTAAATAGGTTATATTCCACATGAATACCATGGGTCAATATCATGGTGAATACAATGAAGATAATTTTATTTTAACATTATTTTTTTATTATTTTATTTTATTTTAAGAGTAAAAATGTTTTCACCCTATTAATTTTATTTTATTTTAATTTTGATTTTTTATTCTTATGTAATTTGATCTAGTCAAAATATTTACCGGACAAGACAAGACATTACAACATCTCTTAGAGAGTGGGTTGGTGAGCATCTTTTAGGAAAATGAAGAGTTAGATCAAATAATAATAATAATAATGACACGACATGACATTACAAATCAATTTAATTAAAAAGGTAAAAAAAACATAATTATTTTTGAAATAAATCTTGCTACTCCTAAAAATATTTTAGAATAGTGAATGGAATTCAAATTCTTACTATCTAACTAATAATTATTAATAATTAAATTAAAAATTATGAAAGCCATATTCCAAAATAAACATTAGTAAATATTAAAATATTTGTTAATGTACAAATTCATTTTTTATCACTTTAATAATGTTTATCATGATTTGTTAATGTACAAGTTAGTGGTTACCAAGTTTAATCAATAAATTAAATAATATTTTCCTTCATATTTTAAAAAGGAAAATTTAGAATTTTTAATTAGATTTTTAAAGGAAGATTTGTATTGCTAATTATATTTTTGATGATTTTTTTTTAGAATTAGCTATCTGTAAAGAATTGAAATGTCCAAAGATATCCAGGCATAGTTTATTTGAAAAACTAATTCTCTTTCTAGTCAATAAGGCACTTGGATGTATTTATTGTGCGTCGCTAACGATACAAATTTAGACGTTACAAACACCAGAAATATTGTAAAATGCTACGACGTTAATTTTCCGACACAAACAAAAGTCCTTGGATAAAATTAATAAGGAAAATTCGGCCCTATGATAAAATTAATAAAAAAACATTATGCTCGATGTTATTTTGATTATAAATATACTGTACTTGATCATTATCCAAACTTTACACTTAACAAATGTTATAAGAAATTCCAGTGGGCTAATTTTTAATTATAACTTTTGACTTACAACCATTCAATGTTGTAAAGAAAATAAAGATAATTACATTGTCGGAAATCTCTCAACAGCGCAAATGTTGTAAAGAAATAAAACTTATAACGTTAAACCGACAATGCCGCACTTTACACATGGGAAATATTGTAAACAAATGTAGGAGCTCGAACTTTCCAAAAGTATTATGTAAAAAAACCAAACGTACTTCCACCGGACCCTCACTTTTATAAAATTAATAATAAAAAAATATTCTCTTGCCTCTCGCTAATCTCGGGAGAGAACTTTTTAATTTAAAATGTGAAGATTTCCAATAATCTAAATGCATTATTTAACATGTAACTTTTAATAAAGTCAAGTCAATAATACGTATACTTTAAAATTTCTTTCAAACTTTTTGAAAGGTAAAAGATTCTTAAAATGTTTTTGTTTGCTTAATTTTCTCAAAACTTTGGACTAAATATATTTTATAATTTATATTTCATAAAATTAATAGAAAAATATTGATGATTTGCATTTAATAAATAAAAGTATTTTGTTTAATAGTAAAGTACAATTTTTAAAGTAAAATTAATAGTCAATTGACTATTGACATGTTTATCCTATACCTTATTATCTTATGATATAATAAAAAAGTTAATATACTATTTTTAATTGATTTGACATGTTTATTCTATATCTTATTATCTTATGATATATAAAAAAAGTTAATATATTATTTTTAATTGATTCGATAGATATTATGGTTTATAATGAAGATTGGTTGATAATATTGAAAAGTAAGGCATGTTTTATAAGAAACATGTTATAGTCATTTTTATATAATTTTTTTGGGTAATCATAAATAATTTTTAGTTAATTTAATTCAAGATTTACTATAAGTGGTCAAGTCTTACTAGCACAATTGATTGAGGATGGACTACCCAGGATCAAACTTCACGGAGGTTGTTGCGCCCGTGCTAGGGGGAGGAGACAAGTTAAACTCAGTTTGCTTAGTGCTGGTGTGACCTAGGCCGAATGCAACCCTCGAGTGATTTTGACGGTTAGATGCCCCTGGGTCACAGTTTCTCAAGCCACGGATCAAGCCTAATGTAATCTCTCGTGAATTCAAACCACTTGACAAACAAACAAAAAAATATCTAGTACAAGTGGCTTGCAATAAACCACATGTTCCTAGTGGTACCCAACATACTTGTGGTGGCCACTATTGGGTTTGAACTTGGGACCTCCTAAAGTTTAATCATTAGAGGAGTTCAATTAATCAGTTGTATTACAAGGTGATACCTAACACACTATTATCTTATTACACAAAAACTATGTATTATAAACCTATTTCGTTTTCAAATTGTTCCCATTAGAAATTATGGTTTCACATTGAATTTCCATTCATCCAATTGAGAAGAAGGGAGTGATGAACACCTGGGATGGCCAAATTTGATTATTTCCTCGGAAAATTGTAGAAATTATGGTGTAGATTTGCAACTGCTCATGAAGTTTTAATCAAAGTCACAAGACACAAACCTACTTCACTGCTATGCGGAATTCAATTCACAATTTAGAACATCAATCACAAATATGCAACGAGAAATAACACACATGCACACAACATTCTTTCCAGGGGAAAGAAATCTGCTAAAAACCCCTTACCTACTTGCATTAATCTGATGAATAGAGATGGATTACAATTTATTTGTTCAACTGATCACAATCTCCAAGTGAATAACCTATCTCTCTGCTCATTGAAAAGCTTTGACCCAGACTTAGTCAATTTCGGTCTCTGCTTGAGCCCCTATTTCCTTGCGCAATTCCTTGAGAAATTAGGCCCCTATTATTTAGGAATTTCTCCAAAATCAATTTCGAAATTCCCAAGGTTGATCATCTGACTGCATGCTACATCTTTACACTCAAGATTAGTTTACAAATGATGTTATACTTCCTTGTAATCTCCACCACAACTGGGGAACTTGAATTATCTGTGTGCACTAGCTATTTTGGGTTGATTGATCAGTTAACTTTCAATGATCCCTGAGTTTCAATGAAGTCCCACTACACCACTGACCTTCCACTGGTTCTTCCAACAATTGGAACTAGATCAACTAAAAACAACTTGAGATAACTGACCTTGATTACTACAAATTAGCAATCACACATGCTTACCTAAACTCAAACTCCTCCAAATCAAATTTACTGAGTAAACTAGGTGACAGAAGCCATTTCACACAAGTTAAATGCATCCAAGTTCAATTTTGCTGATGTGGAAATTCAAATTTTCTCAATTTAATCAAGGCAAAATCAAATTGATAATTTCTTGCTACATTTTTCAACACTCCCTCTCAACAAGAAAGGGATTATCAACAACCCCTATCCTACAGCTGTGGAACTCGAACTTATCTCTTCATAAGGCCTTAGTCAAAATATCAACATCTTGTTCCTCTTGATCATGTATTGTAGAAACATTATCCGTCTTTGCACACAGTCCCGTAGATGGTGATACTAGATATCTATATGCCTGGAATGATCGTGAAATACAATATTATCAGAGAGCTTGATGCAACTCTGATTATCACAGTATATCAGAGTTGGATCCAACATCTGACCAAACATTCCAACACTTGTATCTTTCTCTTCCAGATCACCCCATATGTTTCTTGACTTGCAGTCATGTATTATGCTTCTGCAGAGCTGAGCACCACAAATATTTACTTCTTCTTGTACCAGGAAACCACTACAAACCCAACACTGAAAATTCCACCTGATGTACTCTTTCGATATGATGGAATCCCAACCAAATCTACATCTGTGAAGCCACACAACTTCACTCCCTATGTCTATCTATACCATAGTCCAAACTGCATAGTGTCTCTGAGGTATCGTCAAATGTGCTTAGCTTCCTTCCAAAATAATTTGGTTGGCCTAACCATAGCTTGTCTCAGCTAGTTGAATGCATAGCACATATATGGTTGTGTGTTCACAAGATACATTAGTGAACCCACTACCTGCCAATAAATGGTAGCATCCACTTCCTCACCTAAAGTGGCATCCTCCTTCCTCCAGATGGTCACTAGAGGTGTCTCCATGGGTTTGCAACTCTCCATGAAGAACTTATGTAGAAATAGCCAGTTTTTCCTCTTTTAGTAGCGTTTTACACTGTAAAAAGGCAGTTTTTGCTACAAAACTTCCTAATAGTTTCGTAGCGAAACTGTCAGAAAATGAACTAGCCACGCTACAAAAAATGGTTTTTCAGAATGTCTTGTCAAATCCGTTGCAAGGTGTCAGTCCATGATTAGAAGAGTTAGGGTGGATGTCATTCGAGTCAGTTAGGGTTAAATCAAGGTACAAAGATCATGTCTGAGGTCATCATTAATTTTTTTAGCATGTATGAGTCATGATTAAGGCATGAGTTGTCGTCAAAACTTTAAAACATTACCCAATTGAGTCTTTTTCATTCTCCGCTTCATCTTTGCATGCTATTGAGTTCTGGAGAGCTATTTCACCAAGCCAAGCTGGTTGCTGGAATTTTCAAAAGTTGCAGGTGTCACTAATCAAGCAAGGAAGAGAAGGTATAAAATCACCATGGTTGCAAAGAATAAGACCAAAAAAGGTGGTCACTGCCTCAGATATGAGCCAATGGACATGAATTTGTTGAATGAAGACCCAATTGCATTGGAAGTGTTTAGAAGAACAGGGTGTTTGCAATTCTACCAAAGTTTGCAAGGGTGTCATTTGCAGGTTTCAAAGGAGTTTGCTAAGAGTTTTTCTAGATCAGCTTCAAAGTTTGGAATGTTAAATCTCATAGTAACACCAGAAACCATTGCAGCAGCAACATGAATCCCTAGAGGAGGAGTGAAATGGTTCAAAGGCATCAAGTTCACCATGCATGACTGTAAAGAATTTATCAAGATAGAGCATAGTGAAATTGATCTCACAAATGCTATCCCAAGGAGCTACATGAAGGAAAACTACTCAAAGCTGCTGCTAATCATTCAGAAGTACTTCACTTGTGAAGGGAGGTATCACATGGTATACTCCTACCACCTTAGAGATGTTGCATTTTGTGGGTAAGAGGTCTCTTGATTTTCCTTTTTACTTATATAGAAACTTAGCTAAAATGTCAGACAAGGTTCAAGTTAAAACAGAAGGAAATGAAACCTCTCTCTTTCATCATTGTTTGATCAAGTTGTTGGTGTTAGAGGAGTTAAGAAGATTAGGCAGATATTGGTCATCTTTTTTGTTCATTAGTGGTTTTAAAGTAGATGTTGTCACTCCTAAAATAACTCCCAAACCTAGAGATATTCCATCACCTTCAGTGACAGAGCAGTTAGAACCAGTGAGCGTGGAGACATAGCCTTTGCAACAGGTTGATACACCCAAAGCTACACCTGCAAAAAAAATCCAACAATTAGCAAACATGGCAGAAAGGGAGTTACAAGGAGCCAAACAGTGGTTAAGGGTAACTTAGAGGACATCTTGCATGCCATTGATATTGAAGAAAATCCCATAGTCCAAGTTGAAGACATAGATGAGGGAGGAAGGAAGCTTAAGAAAGGAAAAACAGCTAAGAATTTAGAATTTGCAGGTGATGATGCTGGATTTATGTTTCAAGCTAGAAAACCAATGACAATACATGCCAGAAAAGTCTTGGAAAGCAGCAAAGAAGCTCAAAAGGTCAGTGAAACTGTTCAGTCACCACCAAGCATCATAGACCTCTCCTCACTTGCAAAAGAAGATCCAGTCATCAAGAAAAAGAAGGGAAAAGAGAAAATCACTGAAAAAGATAGAAGTTGAAGCCCTTAAGGAGCAGTTGAAAGAGGCAAGGGAAGGGATATCAGTCTTGAAGAAGGAAGCAAAGAAACATAAAGCTAAAAGGATCCAGTTTGAACAAATGATCAAGATTTGGGAGGATCAAGTCACAAGTGTCTCAAAGACCTTGGACAATTCAGAAAAATTGATAAAGTGGAATCAACCACTAAGAGGAGACTTCAAGCACCTAAAAAAGATAAATCTAGACTCGCAAGCCCAATTGATGAAGAGCTGGAAAAGAAATGTTTAAAAATGACTATGGTTGATGAGCCCATTGCTCAACCAATCATTAATGAGGAGGAAACACCACAAAAGCCATAAGTTGAGGTTAAATATTCTCTCGAGGGTTAATTACATGTAGAAGATCAATTTTTTGCAGCTGGAGGTCACTTTTTGGAGATAGTTTTGACATCTGGAATTTATGCACTTTTACACGCTTTCGTATCGTTTCCTAGGCATAAAGCCAAGAAAACGCTACGAAAAAACCTGTAGCAAACTTTTTGCCTCTAAAGTCACTTTTTACAGTTTTTAAGGAAGGATTTTGATGTTGGTCATGTGTCATGACTTGGTTGACAACATGGAACAACAAAGGAGAAAATTTATTAGGTGCAGAAGTTTCTTTTTCAACGCTACCAAAACTCGCTATGAAATTGTCATGTTTTCGTAGCGAGCTATTTTTGAAGGTTGTGGAAACATATTAATGGTAGTTTTGGATAGTTGGACTCCTCCAACATGTCAAGGGACCTTAAACTTAAATATTTATGACTTGAAGAAATTTCTGTGGAGACAGGTCATCAACCAAAGCTCTCGTTGAAGATAAGGGTTATGCATTCCTAAAAAATAGGGTTTTGTTCCACATGTCTAGAAGAGTCTTAAATATGTAAAGTGGTAATGAACCTATCATGTATCTTTTGGGCATGTGATTCTTATTTTGTAATGGTTATGTAACTTTTTTACAAGATAAGGTAGAGTTATGTAATAAATAGGAGTTAGAGTCCTATTAGGAGATAATTTATTTAAGGTATAGCTATCAGTTTTCTATTATGGGTTATGTCTTTCAGTTATGTGATGTTTCATAGGAGAATTTGATGGTCTAGCCACCAGGAAGATCATCCTTGTTGTAAAGAAGGTATATTTAAAGACAAATCATTGAAGTAGTGAAGGGTTGGATATTTTTTGCACCAAACTAATGCTTTATGTATTTGACTTATATCAGTAATAAAAAGTGACTTTCTTCTTGACAGACCTGAGATTATCATGGGTTTTTTAATGTCTTATTGATCTACATCTTATGTTTTATCACTTGCAATGGATTTCATTTCTATTGCTCATAATTCATAACTCTATGCTCTGACTTCCTTTAGTAATGAAATGATTGTGTTTTCCTATGTTTTATGAGTGAATTGCCTTTGTTAAAGGACCTCTATCTGCCTCAGCTTCCATGTCAAGAAAAATTGCCACTAAAACTATTGATTGTCGACTCCATAAGCCCAATGGTAGCAAGCCTACATTCTTTCAACTTGCAATCATAAAAAACAAGATACAATTTCCATAGAGTTAGCCATCTATCAATATCATTAACCAATATCATAAAATCCCTTTGAGAGAGCCCTCTCAGACTGAAGAGGCTAAGATTCAGTCAAAAGTTGGTTTGAAACAGTTACATTGAGTTGTCCGATCAGTAGCTAATCAAGTACAATTTTGTGATAACATTTTGGTGTGTCTGCCAGGAGACTGAAGATATACTTTTCTCGAAATTTTGAAGTTGAACTCTTGAAGGTAGCAGGAGCTCAGAAGTTGCTCGAGGCTGCAACTACCTTGGTGACTCCATTAAAAATTCTCATGTTCAAAGGTGGATTCAAAAAGGAGATATACGAGGATTAATCCTGACCCACATCCACCTACAATTGTGGATAATCCAAACATAATTTCCAGAGGCATTCGATTTATTTCTGCACAATCAGGTACTCCATTTCACACAAAAGCCTTCTCCTCTGAAGTTTTAAGAAGTCTTGAAGATAAAAATTTTGATGATAAAATTCAAGAAGTCTTGTTTAGGTTTGAAAATGAGAAATAATTGACTGAAATTGTCTTAGACCTACATATAAGAGGTATTGATACCTTAGCCTGAGTGACCCAAAAAGATAAAGAAGAATTTTGGGGAGCAATCGCATCAGATTTGTTGTTCGAGAGGGCATCTTTGGATAGGTTGAAGGAACTAGACCCATTTGAAATCTTTCTTAGAAGAAAATCTGGTGTCCCTCTACCTGACTGGAGTTCAATTGTAACCGGACAACAAAGACCAACCAACCCCCCTCCTAACTGTTCCTCTTCCTCTACTACTGTTGTCCCTAAAACTACCACAGTTCCAGTCATCATGGCAGGAAATGTTCCACCTCCACCTACTGCTGCACCTTCTAGGTATGCCCCTCTTGTTCTCCCAACTGACCTTAATGCCCTTCCTTGAAAATATTCTGCTAGAATCAAAACTTGGGGAAGTGATGAAGAGATTACACCTGAAGAGCATGTAGACCAGTTTAATGACTTCATAGACAGAGAGGAGGTTGACCATGAGGATGTCAAAATGAGATTATTTTCTCAGAGTTTTACTGGTGAGGTCAGAAAGTGGTTCAAAGCCCTTGCTGCAGGAAGCCTGCATAATTGGAATGAATTTGAAGATAGCTTCTTGAGAAAGTGGGGAAATAGAACCAACCCTGTGCAAGCCCTCACTAAGTATAATAGTTTGAAAAGAGTTGTTGATGAAACTGTCCAAAATTTCTCCAAGAGATTTAATAAATTTTATGACTCCATCCCTGCCCATCTAAAGCCTCCACTAGGAGCAGCTCAACTGAGATATGCTGAGTACTTTGACTATGAATTTTCTATCCTCCTAAGAGAAAGAGAATCCCCTTCATTAGCTGAAATGAAAAATGATGCTGTGAAGGTGGAGGTCAATATGATAGCAACTAAAAAGTCCAAGATGGGAAAGACAAAATTGAAAGAAGAAGATAAGCCTTCCACTTCAGATGATAAATTTGACTACATGATGAAGACAATGGAAAAATTAATGGATAGGCTTGCCCTTGGGAATGCCTCTGCTCCTCCTGCACAAAATGAACCTTAGTCTAGAAATCCTCAGTTTAGAAGACCTCAAAATCAGCAGAGACAAAGGGAAAACAGAAATTATCCTGACCCTCAAGTAAGGCCTCCTTTTCAACAAAATTTAGTTGATGAAGAAGATCAGCCTGAAATACCAGAAGACTCTATTCATTTCTTGGATGAAAACATGTCAAGGATTTTTTTGACTAAGGAAGAACATGATGAGTCTGATCATGATGTTAACAAGGGTGAGGAACCATCTGATTACCTTAAAGGTTACCAACATGCAATCTTTGAGATGCAGAAACAATACAACCTCAAAAACATAAATGTTCCTATTACTACAAACAAAACATAGCCCAAGAAAGATGCCCCCAAAGCAGGTGAGGTTAGAAAAGTTCCACCACCTCCTCCTCCTGTCAAAGAGACTGAAAAAATTGCTTTTTTTTTTTTCAGTTTGGAGAATGAGATCTCCAAGAACAAAATCCCAATTCCTTTTGGAGAAATTCTTAAGGTGAATGAATACAAAAGTAAAATTGTAAAAATTTTGAATTCCCAACCAGGAGCTACTGACATCGTTAATGTTCAAGAAGACCATCCTACCATTTATTTGGGACCAAGATTGGAAGATGAGCATAATGAGGAGGTACCCCCTTTCTATGTCAATCTTAGTATTCATGACATGACATTACATAATGCCATGTTGGATTTAGGAGCCTCTCATAACCTCATGCCTAAAGTGAGCATGGAAAGGATGGGATTAGAAATCACTAGGCCATATAAGGATTCATTTTCTTTTGATTCAAAAATATTTCAGTGTATTGGTTTGAAAAAAGATGTTGTTGTTGGTATCACACAAGTCCCTACCAAGACAGTGGTAATGGACATTGTAGTAGCATACATATGCCACCATTCTTGTTTTTGGTGAGCAAATAATATTGTACATAGAGGGAAGTGGATAGCTAACTTGCTGGAGTATGATATAGACATCAGACCTACAAAATTGGTGATAGGTCAAGGGCTAGCAAAGTTGATGGCACGATCCAGTTTTGACTGTCTTGATATGAATTTAATTGTAGAATTTTTGGAATTATCAAATGAAGATGAAAAGCTGATTCCCATTGAACAAAATTACATCCTATCTGACTGGTACAAAGATATTGTTTTTGTCTTACATCATCATAGAGCTCCTGCTGAATTGACAAAATATAAAGCAAGGTTTGTGAAGCTGAAATCCCTGAGGTATTGCATCCTAGATAAAAATATGTATTGGAAAGATACTAGTGGTATTATTTTGAATTGTTTGTTGGAGGAGGAGGCTGAAAAAGTGATTGAGGAGTTTCACAAAGGAGATTGTGGAGGTCATCATTATTGGAAGGCCACAACAAACAAGATTCTCAGAGCAGGGTACTACTGGCCTACAATGTTCAAAGATGTCTACAAAAAGATAGTTGCCTACCATGAATGCCATATTTTTTATGGTAAGAAAAATATTGTTCCCTTACCCTT
This sequence comes from Pinus albicaulis, assembly GCA_034641835.2. Lineage (NCBI taxonomy): Eukaryota > Viridiplantae > Streptophyta > Pinopsida > Pinales > Pinaceae > Pinus > Pinus albicaulis. Next base: position 156,789 of record JAXQQM020092728.1, read on the forward strand.
GATTCCTATTTATGTTGAGGCATCATTCCAACAGTGGGGGCTAGATTTTATTGGTGAGATTCATCCATCATCTTCAAGTCAGCATCGCTAGATCCTAACAACAACTGATTATTTAACCAAGTGGATTGAAGCAATCCAAACTAGGCAAGCAAATGATTTAGTTATCATTTCATTTTTGGAGAATAATATATTGTCTAGGTTTGGCTGCCCTATGAATATCATCACTGACAATGCACAGGCATTCAAATCCAAGAGGCTGATCAGTTTTTGTCATTAATATCACATTACATTTGGACATTCTACTGCATATTATCCACAAGGTAATGGTCTTGCTGAATCTTCTAAAAAAAGCATTGTGAGGATTATTAAGAAGGTGTTGCAAAAAAATAAAAAGTCATGGCATTTGAAGCTAAAGTATGCTCTGTGGGTTGATAGAGTGTGCACTAAAAGGTCAATTGGTACTTCACCTTATGAGTTGGTATATGGAGTTGAAGCCATATTTCCTACATCCTTGGGAGTGCCTACAATTAAGCTACTACAAGGATTAGAGGAGGAGCGAAATCCAATTCAGACGAGAATACACTAGTTGATAGCTCTGCAAGAGAAAAGGGAGGAAGTCTATAATAGCAATCATCAATCTCAAAACAGAATTAAGAAGACATTTGACAGGAAGGTCAAAGAGTAAAAATCTTAGATTCAAGGCGTGTTACTAAAGTGGGAGGCCAGAATTGAAGAAAAAGGGAAACATGGTAAGTTTGAGAATATTTGGAAAGGTCCATTCATAGTAGCTGCATTCCATGGAAACAACACTTACATACTGCAAAAGATGCATGGACAGCCTTGTGCTGGAGGGCCTATCAATGGTAGGTTTTTGAAGCACTATTCCTCTTAAGCTATACTGATATTTCATTCCATTGTACATATTCCATTTTGTTATGTTTTTTCTGCTAATAAAGACAAGATGATCATCAAGCTTGAACCCGAGGTGAAGGCCATTAGATTTTGAAGGAAAGCTTGGAAAATTTCAGAGTTTTTATTTCAGAGAAGATGGATAGCACTGGAACTACAGGTTCTTTGGTGTACCACAGGGACACACCATCCCAAGTGGAGCCAATTTTAACACTCAAAAAAAATTGAAACATTATTTGAGATGGTCATAGAGTTCATTTGTCAAAGGTATGGTCATAGAGTTCATTTATCACAAGTTGGTTTAGGAAAATTTTAATTTTTTCATCTTTAATCTATCCTAAGTTTCAAACCCACCTCCATTCAAGTCATATCATGTTTCACCAGTCATCATTTGCTGAAATATTTCATTTCCCGGGCTTTTGAATTCAAAAAGGTCACTTTAGCCAGTTTTTCCTCTTTTCGTAGCATTTTACACTGTAAAAAGGCAGTTTTCGCTACGAAACTGCCTAATAGTTTCGTAGCGAAACTGTCAGAAAATGAACTAGCCATGCTACGAAAAATGGTTTTTCTATCTGTCTTGTCAAATCCGGTGCAAGGTGTTAGTCCATGATTAGAAGAGTTAGGGTGAATGTCATTCGAGTCAATTAGGGTTAAATCAAGGTACACAGGTAATGTCTGAGGTCATCATTACTTTTTTTAGCATGTATGAGTCACGATTAAGGCATGATTTGTCATCGAAACTTTAAAACATTACCCAATTGAGTATTTGTCATTCTCCGCTTCATCTTTGCTTGCTATTGAGTTCTATAGAGCTGTTTCACCAAAGTAAGCTGGTTGCTGGCATTTTCAAAAGTTGCGGGTGTCACTTATCAAGCGAGGAAGAGAAGGTATAAAATCACCATGGCTGCAAAGAATAAGACCAAAAAAGGTGGTCACTACATCAAATATGAGCCAATGGACATGAATTTTTTAAATGAAGACCCAACTGCATTGGAAGTGTTTAGAAAAATAGGGTGTTTGCATCAAGTTGTTGGTGTTAGAGGAGTTAAAAATATTAGGCAGAGATTTTTCATCTTTTCTGTTCATTAGTGGTTTTGAAGTAGATGTTGTCACTCCTAAAAGATCTCCCAAACCTATACATATTCCATGACCTTCATTTTTAGAGCACTTAGAACTAGTGAGCATGGAGACAAAGCCTTTGCATAAGGTTGATAAACCCAAAGCTACACCTACAAAACAAAAGCCAACAGTTAGCAAACATGGTAGCAAGAGAGTTACAAGGAGCCAAACAGTGGTTAAGGGTAACTTAGAGGACATCTTGCATGCCATTGATATAGAAGAAACTCCCATAGTCCAAGCTAAAGACATAGATGAGGGAGGAAGGAAGCTTAAGAACGAAAAAACATCTAAAAAGTTATAATTTGCGGGTGATGATGTTGGTTTTATGTTTCAAGCTAGAAAACAAATGACAAGACATGCCAGAAAAGTCTTGGAAAGCAGCAAAGAAGCTCAAAAGCTCAATGAAACTATTCAGCCACCACCAAGCATCATAGACCTCTCCTCACTTGCAAAAGAAGATCTGGTCATCAAGCAAAAGAAGGGCAAAGAGAAAATAACTGAAAAGACAAAATTTGAATCCCTTAAAGAGAAATTGAAAGAGGCAAGGGAAGAGATATCAGTCTTGAAGAACGAGGCAAAGAAACATAGAGCTGAAAGGATCTCGTTTGAACAAATGAGCAATATTTGTGAGGATCAAGTCACAAGTGTCTCAAAGACCTTGGACAATTTAGAAAAACTGATAAAGTGGACTCAAATACTAAGAGGAGAGGTCAAGCACCTAAAAAAGGTAAATCTAAACTTTCAAGCCAAGAACAAGACACTGAGGATCAAGTGAAAGAATTATAACAACAACTGGATTTGATACATGAAGTGCTGGAAAAGAAAGGTTTAAAGATGACTATGGTTGATGAGCCCATTGCTCAACTGATCATTAATGAGGAGGAAACACCACAAAATCCATAATTTGAGGTTAAATATGATTTAGAGGGTTCATTACATGCATAAGATCAAGTTTTTGCAGCTGGTGGTCACTTTTTGGAGACGGTTTTGAAATCTGGAATTTATGCACTTTTACATAGTTTCGTAGCGTTTCCTAGGTTTAAAGCCAAGAAAGCACTACGAAAAAACCTGTAGTAGCCTTTTTGCCTCTAAAGTCACTTTTTGCAGTTTTTAAGGGGGGAGTTTGATGGTGGTGATGTGTCATGACTTGGTTGACAACATGGAACAACAAAGGAGAAAAGTTATTAGGTGCAGAAGTTTCTTTTTCAATGCTACCAAAGCTCGCTACGAAACTATCATGTTTTCATAGATAGCTATTTTTGAAGGTTTTGGAACATCTTAATGGCAGTTTTGGACAGCTGGACTCCTCCAACATGTCAAGGGACCTTAAACTCAAATATTTATACCTCGAAGGAAGTGCTGTGGAGACAGGTCATCAGCCAAAGCTCTCGTTGAAGATAAGGGTTATGCATTCCTAAAAAATAGGGTTTTGTTCCACATGTCTAGGAGACTCTTAAATATGTAAAGTGGTAATGAACCTATTATGTATCTTTCGAGCATGTGATGCTTATTTTGTAACTTTTATGTAACTGTTTTACAAGATAAGGTAGAGTTATGTAATAAATAGGAGTTAGAGTCCTATTAGGAGATAATTTCTTTAAGGTATAGTTGTCAGTGTTATGTTAGGAGTTATGTCTTTAAGTTATATGATGTGTAATATGAGAATTCGATGGTCTAGCCACCAGGAAAATCATCCTTGTTGTAAAGAAGGTCTATTTAAAGACAAAGCATCGAAGTAGTGAAGGGTTGGAGATTGTTTGCACCAAAATGTTGGTTTATGTATTTTGACTTATATCAGTAATACAGAGAGACTTTCGCCTCGACATACCTGAGATTCTCATGTGGTTTTTAATGTCTTATTGATCTACATCTTATGTTTTACCACTTGCAGTAGATTTCATTTCTATTACTCAGAATTCATAATTCTATGCTCTGACTTCCTTTAGTAATGAAATGATTGTGTTTTCCTATGTTTTATGAGTGAATTGCCTTTGTTAAAGGACCTCTATCTGCCTCAGCTTCCATGTCAAGGAAACTTGCCACTGAAACTACTGATTGTCGAGTCCATAAGCCCAATGGTAGCAAGTCTGCATTCTTTCAACCTGCAATCGTAAAAAACAAGATACAATTTCCATAGAGTTATCCATCTAGCAAAATCATTAACCAATATCATAAAATCTATTTGAGAGAGCCCTCTCAGACTGGAGAGGCTAAGCTTCAATCAAAAGCTAATTTGAAACAGTTACACTGAGTTGTCTGATCAGCAGCCAATGAAGTACAATTTTGTGATAACAAGTACCAAGACCATGAAAAATACCTTTGACACAAGTATTTCTCCAAGAACCTTGTCACTATTATTCTCTTGCTCTTCATGGCTTCTTCTTCGATTTTCCTTTCTACATTGCCCTGCGCCAACACTAGAGAAGCTCAGTCTCTAGCTTAGCTTCCCTAGATAGTATACTTCTCGGTTTCCTTAGGTTCCCTACTTAGTATTCTTTCTGCACCTTACTTGTGTCGCCTTTCAAGAACAAAGTCCTTGAATAACACCACCGTCCTCTGATATATATGAGGTATGAGTGCAGACCAAGACCGAAACAAGAAGGCCCTAACATTTCGCAAACTTATCTTATTTCCTTCCTTCAAACTGTGGTTACTTCTCAGTTTTTCGAGATAGATACATACCCAAAAAGAGAGCACTTTTCTTCGCTAAGATATGTCCCTCTCATTTCTATTACAGTCCTCTTCTTTGAATTGATTGTAGACCCAAATTTGCATCCTTATTACAGACTTATCCTCACACTTTTATTGCAGACTTGATCATTTTCTCGTATACCTTATAGACTCTTCCATTCACTGTATATCCCTCTTCTTTATGCATTTCAATTTGGATATGGATTATAGACCTTAACCAAGATGACTGATATACAATGAGGCCACACCATCTTATATATAGGGACTGTCTTTCATCACCTTGGCTGACATGATAGGAGGAGTGTAAGACAACTTCATTAAGTAGAGTTATCATCATATTTTAAGCTGACTTCAAGAGGCCTAGTGACAAGGTATTGGAGTGTACTTTTTACATCAACAATGTTTCCTTTTACAAGTGTAACATGACTTTAATTATCTTTATGACAAGATGAAAATTTCCTAATGACATCAAGAAGAATTCTTTGACCTATAATAAAATATCTTTCTCTTGAAACCCATGATTCAAGCATTACAATAAATAAATTTTATTATCTATGTCTCTTCATTACATAAAATCATAATTACATTTCATTATGAATACTCAACCTAGTTACACTTTCCAACGGTCACCATAGGGCCGAAGTTGGTCATCATTGCTAGACCAAAGTATATATTTCAATATTAGCCAATATGTATTAAAGTGTTGAACATAAACATAACTATGTTATGTGGCCAAGATGTCAAATGTATACTACCTATACATAATTGAAGCATACTATTTGATTGTGTCATCACAATGAGAATCGAACCTTATCTGATACATCATATGATTGTTGCAACGAAGAACACATTGAATAATGCAATACTAGTCACATGGTTGACTTGATGGAGGGAGTCTCTAGTACAGGCTGTGAAGGTATTGATCATCTCATCTAGTCTTTGAATCTACTGAAGGAAGAATTTTGATTGGATTTTACCCTAGAGTGGGTTTTTTCCCTGATTGCATGCCTATATCTCGTGTCCTCTTCTATTTGTTGTTTGGAATTAGTCTTGATGATAACGAAAAGACAAATCGAACGAAAAAAATAATAATAATGAAACATCATAAGATAAAACAGGCCAAGAAAAATCGACATTCGAGACGTGTGCAGGGCCTGCATCCCCAGAATCTCTATAAACAGTGAATATAAATGCCTCTTCAAATAGTTGCCCCAAAACAAACCCACCAAGCCGGCCAATTCATATTACTTTTACATGCGGAAGCATCTATTTCATAGTTTTAGGGTTTATGGAAATCACACTTTCAATTCAATTCTTTCATTCATATGTATCCCAAACTTCGATACAATCTCACTTTAAAACTTCAGGCAGAAGCTTACCAAAACTTAGGATTTAAAACCCTCTCAATTCATACCCAAATCCAATACCTCTCATTTATTTAATTCCAACATTCACATATGTCTTTTCAATACCGGATTTGAAAATCCAAGTTCAATAAAAGAAATACACCCATTTGCAAAATAATACCATTGCATCACAATATAAACAAGACTTGAACTGCTTGTTTTTAATGCCAGCACTCCCAAACTTACAATTGACCAGAATTCAAATGGGCAAATTAACTTACCTACCATCCAACTATTAACGCAGGTCTTCACTCTTTGTTCACTTCTGGTTTCCACTCGAATGCTGAATCGAAATTTACTTCTGCAAAGGTAATGCCCTCAATTCGCACCTCTACAATTATATTGCAATTTCTCTATACAGTCTTAGATGCCAGCGTTCAATCTTTAACTTGTTCATACAACTTTTCCAGCGCTAGGACAGTATATTCAGATACAATAAAAAGTCGGTATTTAAAGTCGATTTCATTCAAAATTCAACCTGCAATTTATAGTTCACTAAACACAATTTCTCCAGCGCTTATAAAAATCGAGTTCTCTTCATTTCATTATAAAAAAGACATGAGAATGAATCCACGACATTACCATAACACCGCCTACATTTCATGATTGAATTTATATAATTCCATTTCTTTGCTATGTTCAAGGTTGGAATCGATTTCCCTCGATTTTGGATTTCCATCAATTTTCTTCATCGCACAAACCCAACAGATAAAAGCGATCTTAGCAAACAAACATTCTGCAAATCGATGCTACTGTTAGAACCCATCTTCATTTGCACTGTACTTGTATTCAATTTTCCATCATTCGCCCTTTATGAAGCTTCTACAGGTTAATGTTCACTGTGCGTCCCAAGTTTTCCAACGCTATCCATCAAAACCCCAATTTGACATTTTATCTGTGCTTTTATTCAATTAACAATTTCAATATCGATATTTAGTGATACCGATCCATCCCATGCGATGATATACAGAACCAGACAGGCTTTTAAAATACGACCCCTCTATTTCCTGCTCAGTTCTTCTGCTATGGCCATTACATAAACTCAGATCTTATTCAAAAGTCAATAATGACATTCATCCACATGATTTCAAAAGGCCTCCAGATTATGATCTTCGACTTGCCAATTCGATTCTTGGCAACTAGCAATTGGCATTTTCATTACAAAACATGATATTAATTCAAATCAATTCTGTCCTCAATAATAAATCAACTGTATTCAATTTAATTATTCCAGCAGCAGAGATTAACCTCTATTCAACATCAATTGCAAAACCTCTGTTCCAATCTAGAACTGTGCCTTCCAAACCAAAATTACATCACTACTGGTTAACATAAAATATGGATCGATCTTAGACACAGCTTAAAACAATTCTACGCCTTTTACATTTCATTAATTCCGCAAACAAAGATTTAAATTAACATTATCCAATGCTTCCTTGATCTCTTATTCGGTTCACATGGTTTTACCATTCAAACCCCGGTTACAGAAATTAAATACACAATTTCTGAAACAATCAATGCAGTTTTAAAAAAACACAGTCTTCATATTAACAATGAAAAATACTTACAACTTTATCTTTGCCAGATATTCAACATTCATGGCCTTCCAATTGCCCGGAGACTTACAAGCTTTTGCTGTCCAAGCCTCACCTTCTCCTCTCTATCCTATTCTACTTGCCCTATTTTCCTTTGAGGCCTTCTAATTTATACAAATTAAAAATGCACTAAATTGAGTTCTATCCCTTTAAAATCTCAACAAATCCCTAAATCTCTCAACATCCCTAAAAGATAGATTTTTATCCCTAAAACTTTGAAACTAATTCCAACTTAGGCTCCATCATTAATTCTAAATTATCTTGAAACTAATTTCTCTCATGTTTCCAATTGTTTGGAAACATTTACAAATTCTCACAAATAATTAATTAAAATATAATTAATCACTCAAAATAATATTAATATTTACATGAAATTCAATATTTCTCCAAAACATGAAACCCCCTAGCTTAAATAAAATACAAGGTGTTTTTCGGAGCTAATGCTCCTGCATCAGACTCCCCATGTAAGAAAATTCATGACCACCTGGTCATAAGTCTGGATAATTATTTCCTCCTGGATCCCAAATTTTATTTTGTAATCTTTCCTTGCTTGTCAATTGCTTTAATACTGTTGTTATCTGCTTTTCTCCAGGTCTCCATATCTTATGCTGTCTTGCTCCACTTGCTGCACCTTCACAATCTGTCTCCGTCTTCATTTTGCTGCTGCTGCTGCTTCTGCTCGTTCCTGCTGATGTCTTCCTCTGAGACACTTTCAACATGATTTTTCTGATTAGTTCGATTTCTCGGTCCAATAAATCTTCAGGCTGTTGATTTCTTGCTGTCTGCTGAGCTAAGACGACTTGCTCAGTTCTTACTTGCTCTATTTGTATTGTCACTTGTTGACTTTTTGCTTGCTCCGTCTGTACTTTCTCATTTCTTACTGCCACCCAATCGTCCATGCCCTCTTGTTTTCTGCAATGGAAAACTTCTTCTCTAACTTCACCTATTAGGGACTTACTAGATTGGTACATTGCGTGCTTCTTTTGATTGTCTTCATCTCTCTGCATCTGCATTTCCCAATTCTGCAATTGAGATTCTTTCTGCACTGAATTCTGATCATTCAGTATCCTTTTCAACACCATAACGTCCTCATTAGATGTTTCCATAGAATTCTCGTCTTTCTTCTTCATTTGACTGCTCAACTGAGTCAAATGTTCTTCAACCCCTGCAATAACACCTGCATTCACAAAACACTTGTTAGAACAAAAATCATAAGGCCTTAGTGCCTTTTCTCCCTTTGCCAGCATTTCAGTATACTGTCCTAAATTTTCCATCTCAACCAGCACATCAGTATGCTGATTCTCTCTACTCAAAGAATCCTCTGAAGAGTTCTCAAGACTTCAACTAGTCTTCCTCTCACATCATCTTCTTCCATGATATCTTTCTGCACTCATTCACTGTACTGAACTCTTTCTTCTCGCCATCTTCCGTAATACTCCAAATTTTTCAACAAGTATTCCAATAATGCAATTTATCTGGTGTATTGTCAAGCATAACATCACCACTATCGTCCTCGCATTCATACACAACTTGGCTTGAAAACTACAAGTTTCAATAGTCTCAACTATCGGTTCATATACTACCTGATTCAGGGATATTGTTGGCCATCCACGTTCCACTTGGGCCCCCACCATCGTTTCTTTCAGCTTTTCCGTTTTGGCATAACTTACTATTTTTAGCAGCGCTTTTTCGGGTCCTCGAACTTCCGGAGTCGCTTTGGAGGCTCCCAAACGACGTTTTTGGGTATGAAAGGCCGCCGAATTTTTCTCGATAAAATTGCCCCAATGCTCGTAGTCCTCGGATAGAGCTTTCTAATGATGTATCATGTGCATCAAACGGAGAGAGTATGCCAAAGTTACGTCCCTGGGAAGTTGAAACACCAATTTACCCAAACGGGGCCCATAGTTTTGGCGCTTCATCTCCTAGGGTTAGGTTTTTGGGATGTTTAGGGTTCTCCGGGTTCTCCATTGTTTCTCAATAATAAATAGGCCCTCGCGCCTCATTGTAAAGCAGTTCAGAGGTCCGTAGCCACCACATCTCTTCTCAGAGATAGCTACCAGTACCCTAGCTAGTTTTATTTCCATTGTCTGTAAGCAAATTTCAGTTCTTTGATATTAATGAAATGAAGTGTTATTTCCGCCGCATCTCTGTATTTATGGTTATGTGTTTATTCTGTTGCGTTCCTGCATAAATCCGGATCAGTGGTATCAGAGCGGTCTGCTTTTTCTCGATCCTTCTTTTCATGTCCCCAACGAGGTCGGGGTATAAGGAGCTAGGGCTTGATCTGGTGGAACCTTTGCAAGATCAGCCTCGCAAACCTCGACGGACGCCCATGGGGGACGAAAAGAAATATGAGGGAGCAGGAGATCCTATCAAAATATTGCTTGAGGAGGCCTCGAAAAACAAAGGAATGCGATGATGGATAACTTTTCTCAGATCCTTCAACGGCTGCCCACCAGCGACGCATCTGCATCCAACAGCCACTCTAGAGGTGCGACTCCTTTTAAGGTACAAGTAAATTTTGACATTCCCATATTTGAGGGTCAAATAGACGCAGATGCCATAGATAGATGGTTGAATCTATTAGAAGGATATTTCTCTGTTCATGACTTTTCAGACCGGGAGAAGATTATTTTTGCACTTCTCAAAGCTACCCCCCATGTTAAGGACTGGTGGGAAACCTACTGTGAGAACAAGGACCAGACAGAACCCTCTCTGTTCTCGGCCGTACCAACTTGGAATTCTTTCCGAGACGCCATCAAGGAACAGTACTATCCCGTGGGGAGCTATGAGGACAAGTACATACAATGGACCACGCCGCGACAACAAAGGGATCAAGATGTGCATGAGCTGACGAATCTGTTCCATACCCTGCGCACAAAGTTGGGTATCAAAGATTCAGAGAAACATCTGGTGCTAAAGTATCGCATCTGTCTGCACAAATACATTCAGGAGGAAATGGAGTTCCTTGACATCTCCTCGCTTGGTACGGCATACCGGTATGCTGCCAAGATTGAGCAGAAATTCAAGCAGAAGAAGCGAGACTTTGGATCTGCGAATAAAAAGCAAGGGAAAGGTGCTTCCAAACCGCAGAACAAAGGACCGAGCCAAGACATGGTGGCTAAAGACAACTCATCGAAGCCACAAGAAAAGAACAGCACCGCAAAGCCAAAGAAGGACACGGAAAGTGGTGTGAGTTCCATAAGAGCTCCACTCACAACACAAGTGAGTGTCGGGCCAAGCAGTCGCTAGTGGCCGAGATGAGGGCTTCTGAGTCAGATGCATGCTCTGACTCCGAATCAGAACCTGAAACGGGGAATGAAAAAGGGAAACAGATTATTGATGCGGAGCCCAACGCCACCGTTGCCACTACAAAGGTCCAGAAGGAGGAACCGGAAGATCCAGAGGAGGAGGAACGTCTCTTCCACTCCCAGATGTGGGTAAAGGGCTCCCCTGTACAGTTCATTGTCGACAATGGGAGCCAAAAGAACCTCATTTCAGTAGACGTCGTGAAGCGGTTGGGTTTGCCGACCACAGCTCACCCACATCCATACACCATCGGGTGGCTTCACCAAGGACGAGATCTCTGCGTCAGCCAGCAGTGCCACCTTCCCTATAGCATCAAGCCCTTCACGGATGAGGTATTATGTGATGTTGCTCCCATTGATGTTTCTGATGTATTATTAGGACAACCATACTTGTGGAAGCGTCATGCTGTGTATGAGTCTCGACCTCGTGCTGTTATTATTACTTTGGGAAATAAGTTGTACAGGATACCAGAGGTACCACCTCCTACGACTATCTCTTTGGTTACCGCAAAACAATGTAGTAAGCTCATTTCCCAAACCAGGAAATTCGTTTTTCTGATGATCCGCCCCCAGGGCAAGAAGAAGACTGTGGCCACGACCTCCAGACAGGGCCCCTCTGCACGACAACAACAAATGGATAAGGTCGTGGAGAAGTACGGGGACATCTTCACCTCACCCACAGGGGTTCCTCTGCACTGCCAGGTCAAGCACCCGATTGATCTGACCCCAGGTGCGCCACTACCCAATGGACCGATCTATCGACGCTCTGTTCGGGAAAATGATGAAATCAAGAGGCAGATTCAGGAGCTGTTGCAGAAAGGTCACATCAGACCAAGTTCATCGCCCTGTGGGAGCCCGATCGTGTTGGTACAGAAGAAGGATGGGACGTGGAGACTCTGTATTGACTATCGGGCGCTGAACAAGATCACCGTCCGGAATAGGTACCCAATCCCACGGATTGATGACCTTCTGGACCAACTCCAAGGTGCAAAATATTTCAGTAAGATCGACCTGAAGTCTGGGTATCACCAAGTACCAATTGAACCCTCTGATGTGTGGAAGACTGCCTTCAAAGCTAAGGAAGGCCTTTTTGAATGGTTGGTCATGCCTTTCGGGTTGACGAATGCTTCCGCAACCTTCATGAGGATGATGGACGACATCTTGCGGCCATTCACCAACTCATTCGTAGTGGTGTACTTGGATGACATTCTGATCTTCAGCAAGACTTGGGAAGAGCACCTTCATCACATCCGACAAGTCCTCCAAACACTGCGGCAACACAAGTTGTGTGCCAATTTGGAGAAGTGCACGTTTGGCATGACCCAGGTTCAATATCCGGGATACATTATTGATGAAAGGGGGGTGCATGTGGATCCAGCCAAGATCCAAGTCATTCGGGATTGGCCAGCCCCGACTACTATAACAGAGCTTCGCAGCTTTCTGGGTCTTGCTAATTTCTACCGTAGATTCGTGTCGGGATTCTCTCATATCACTTGGCCCTTGAGTCAAGTCACCAAAGGAGGAGCGAGAGCAAAATTATTTTGGTCGGAACCTCAACAGAAGGCATTCAAAGAATTGAAAAATCGCCTCTGTTCTGCCCCAGTGCTCACCTTACCAGACTTGCAGCAGCCATTTGAGATCGAGACAGATGCCTCCGACTATGCTATTGGGGCAGTTCTTACTCAACAGGGACATCCAGTGGCATATCACAGTGAGACATTGTCTGAGACAGTTCGCAAGTATCCCACCTATGACAAAGAAATGTATTCCATTGTGCAAGCCTCTCGACAATGGAAGCATTACATTTTGGGGAAGGAAACAATCATCCACACAGACCACCGGCCCCTGCAGTTCATACAGACACAAGGGAAGTTGCAGAATGATCGCCATCAGAAGTGGTCCACATATCCGCAACAGTTTCATTTGAACATCAAGTACAAGAAGGGTAGCACCAATAATGTTGCAGACTGCCTCAGCCGACCACCGATCGTGGCGCTCACCACTGTGCTCAACTCTTGTGGGCACGAGACTTCCGATTGGCCGCTTCTCTATGAGAGTGACCCAGAATTCGGCCACACTTACAAGGCACTCTTGGGGGGCACGCAAGTTTCAAATTTTCACCTCCAAGATGCACTTTTATGTCACCTGGGACACCTTTGTGTTCCTTCAAGCGAGCGTGCCAAGATGATATGGGAAGCACACTACAGTCGAGTCGCTGGGCATTTCGGGGTCGAGAAAACAGTAGCAATACTACAGAAGTATTTTTATTGGCCGAACCTTCGAAAGGATGTCGAGAAGCACATCAGATCCTGCACTGCTTGTGCCATTGCCAAACCGACCATCAAGAAGCAAGGCCTATATACTCCACTACCTACCCCTAGTCGACCGTGGGAATCCATCTCCATGGATTACATGCCGGGCCTGCCTTCTACTAAGAATGGAAATGACTGTGTTTTCGTGGTCGTTGACAGATTCTCGAAGATGGCCATCATGGCGGCCTGTAAGAAGAATATCACAGCAGAAGCCACTGCTAAACTCTTCTTTGAACGAGTGTGGGTGCACTTTGGGATCCCACAGTCTATCATATCAGATCGAGATAGCAGGTTCCTCAGCACATTTTGGTCCAGCCTCTGGTCAATGTTGGACACAAAGCTCACCAACTCCACAGCTTTCCATCCCCAAACAGATGGCCAGACAGAGGTCGTCAACAGAATGATTGTACACATTCTGCACATGTACAACTCAAAGCATCCACGCACATGGGACGAGAGCCTCCCCTATGTACAACACAGTTATAACCGGGCTCTCCACAGTTCAATTGGCCATAGCCCCTTTCAGGTGGGCTTGGGATTCCAACCACTATGTCTCATTGACATAGCCATGCCGTTTGCAGCTGCTCAGGCCGATTCAGCTCATGTCCAGTCTGAAGTTGACAAAGCAAGTAGCTTCATCGAGCGCATTCAACACATCCGCCAACAGGTTCATGATATATTGGACAGAGCCAATGCGAAGTACAAGTAGCGCCATGATCAACACCGGGTGCCACACCACTTCCAGGTGGGCGACAAAGTATGGCTACATTTGCAGAAGGAGCGCCTCACTGGACCTCACCGCAAGCTTCGCCCGCTCCGATACGGGCCGTACACCATCACCAAGGCCGTAGGTAACAATGCCTTCGAGCTTAGTATTCCACCATTCCTTGGTCTGCACCCAGTCTTCAATGTGGATCGCCTTCGTCCTTACTTTCCACCTCTACTGGACACCTCGGACATTGCAGAACAACTCACACCAACAGAGTTAAACCCAGACTGCATGGAACAGGCCACCACAGATTGTATCATGGACATGCAAATCAAGAACACTCGTCAATAGCAGATCCAACTGTATCGGGTTGTCAAAGCTGGCCAACTCCTGCACCAAGGAAAGTGGTTCACCAGGGACCAAGTTCAGCAGAAATTTCCTCATCTCATGGAGGAACTTAACGCAATGGGGACCATTGCTTCCTAAAGGGGGAGGAATGATCCAGGTGGATATTGGTGGCCACCCACCTATTCCACTTGGCCCCCCACCATTGTCTCTTTCAGTTTTTCAGTTTCGGCATAACTTACTATTTTTAGCAGTTTTTCGGGTCTTGAACTTCCGGAGCCGTTTTGAGGCCCTAAACGACGTTTTTTGGGTACGAAAGCGCCAACGAATTTTTTGGTAAAATTCGTCCCGACAGCCGTAGTCCTCGGATAGAGCTTTCTAATGATGTATCATATGCGTCAAACGGAGATAGTATGCCAAAGTTACGTCCCTGGGAAGTTGAAACACCAATTTACCCAAACGGGGCCCATAGTTTTGGCGCTTCATCTCCTAGGGTTAGGTTTTGGGATGTTTAGGGTTCTCCATTGTTTCTCAATAATAAATAGGCCCTCGAGCCTCATTGTAACGCAGTTCAGAGGCCTGTAGCCGCCACATCTCTTCTCAGAGATAGCTACCAGTGCTCTAGCTAGTTTTATTTCTATCATACCGTAAGTACCCTGGGCCAGATATTAATGAAATGAAGTAAGTTATTTCCGCCGCATCTCCGTATTTATGGTTATGTGTTTATTTTGTTATGCTTCGCATAAATCGTATCAATGTACTTTTCCAACATCCTCTTTTTCATTCACATGAACTTCCTCTTGTACTGTAACAACAAAAGCATCACTGCTTTCTTCTTCAAAGTACTTATCTCCTGAAAGATTCTTTTCCATGCTTGTGACAGTTTCACAAGATTGCGCATCCTCCTCAACACCTGTAATCACATCACAATTGTCAGCTACAAAAATACAAGAGTTCACATTATCCAGCTGATCTGGATCTACCCAGTAACTTAAGAAATCATCAAAGATCTCTTCTTCTGTTTCATCAATGGAAACCTCCTCTTCCAACTCAGCTGCTCTGAGTTCTTCCCGTCTCAACTGTACATCCATCATCTGCTCGAGCTCCTTCAGCTCTTCCGTTAACTGCATGTTTATCTGTCGATCTCTTTTTTGTTGTAGCCTCTACCACTTCACTCTCTTCCTCATCAACCAAACATGTCTCTAGCCTTTCATATTCTCCTGCAACAACTCCATCAATAGCTCAAGATGAATCACAATCTCAGCTTTCTCCTTCTCGTACTCTTCATCAGTCCACTGCTTCAATATGCCATTTTCCTTGGCATCTTTCTCCCTCATTCTACTGTGGCTTCCCTCTGAACTTCTGCTTTCTCCTTTATGACTTTCAGTAGTCATTTATTTCGCCATGAGTTTCTCACTCATGAGTTGCATCAAGCCTCTGCAACAGTAAACTCTTCTGCTGCCACTTACCACACCAATCCCTTCCTCCGGATCTGCTCTCTTGGTAATCACCCGGTCCTCTGCTGGAACCCTTCGAGCATTTCTCCACTGCTCCTTCAGGCTTCACTCATCTGCAACTTTCAAGAACACACTTGTCCTTTTCATTCAACCTCTGTTGAATCTTTAGGTTCTGCCACACTTCCTAGAATCCATGTCAAACTCTTTCATCACTGCACTCCAGCTGTGATCTGCTTCTTCCCGCTGAGATTCTTCACTATGCCTGCAACCAAATTCTGCAAACAGTCTTCAAACCAGAGTTAACTATCAATTGCAAACTCACCTTCAAGATCCTGTTGATCTTGCTTCCTTCCTCAACTGCACTGCATCCCTGTGCTATAATCTTCACCAGTTTCAAAATCTGTCATTCGTTCATCACATGCAATTAATTCAATTCAATTTAAAAATTTAAACCCTCACACAGAGCTATTCCAACTCTGATACCAAAAATGACACAGTGCGTCCGCATCCCCAGAATCTCTATCAACAGTGCATATAAATGCCTCTTCAAATAGTTGCCCCAAAATAAACCCTCCAAGCTGGCCAATTCATATTACTTTTACATGCGGAAGCATCTATTTCATAGTTTTAGGGTTTATGGAAATCATACTTTCAATTCAATTATTTCAATCACATATATCCCAAACTTCGATACAATCTCAAATTAAATCTTTAGGCAGAAGCTTACCAAAACTTAGGATTTAAAACCCTCTCAATTCATACCCAAATCCAATAACTCTCATTTATTTAATTCCAACATTCACATATGTCTTTTCAATACCGGATTTGAAAATCCAAGTTCAATAAAAGAAATACACCCATTTGCAAAATAATACCACTGCATCACAATATAAATAAGACTTGAAACTGCTTGTTTTTAATGCCAGCACTCCCAAACTTACAATTGACTAGAATTCAAATGGGCAAATTAACTTACCTACCATCCAACTATTAACGCAGGTCTTCACTGTTTGTTCACTTCTGGTTTCCACTCGAATGCTGCATCGAAATTTACTTCTGCAAAGGTAATGCCCTCAATTCGCACCTCTGCAATTATATTGCAATTTCTCTATACAGTCTTAAATGCCAGCGTTCAATCTTTAACTTGTTCATACAACTTTTCCAGCGCTAAGACAGTATATTCAGATACAATAAAAAGTCGGTATTTAAAGTCGATTTCATTCAAAATTCAACCTGCAATTATAGTTCACTAAACACAATTTCTCCAGTGCTTATAAAAATCGATTTCTCTTCATTTCATTATAAAAAGACATGAGAATAAATCCACGACATTACCATAACACCGCCTGCGTTTCTGGATTGACTTTATATAATTCCATTCCTTTGCTATATTCAAGGTTGGAATCGATTTCCCTCGATTTTGGATTTCCATCGATTTGCTTCATCGCACAAACCCAACAGATAAAAGCGATCTCAGCAAACAAACGTTCTGCAAATCGATGCCACCGTTAGAACCCATCTTCATTTGCACTGTACTTGTATTCAATTTGCCATCATTCGCCCTTTATGAAGCTTCTACAGGTTAATGTTCACTGTGCGTCCCAATTTTTCCAACGCTGTCCATCAAAACCCCAATTTGACATTTTATCTGTGCTTTTATTCAATTAACAATTTCAATATCGATATTTAGTGATACCGATCCATCCCATGCGATGATATACATAACCAGACAGGCTTTTAAAATACGGCCCCTCTATTTCCTGCTCAGTTCTTCTGCTATGGCCATTACATGAACTTAGATCTTATTCAAAAGTCAATAATGACATTCATCCACACGATTTCAAAAGGCCTCCAGATTATGATCTTCGACTTGCCAATTCGATTCTTGGCAACTACCAATTGGAATTTTCATTACAAAACATGATGTTAATTCAAATCGATTCTGTCCTCAATAATAAATCAACTGTATTCAATTTAATTATTCCAGCAGCAAAGATTAACCTCTATTCAGCATCAATTGCAAAACCTCTGTTCCAATCTAGAACTGTGCCTTCCAAACCAGAATTACATCACTACTGGTTAACATAAAATATGGATCGATCTTAGACACAGCTTAAAACAATTCTACACCTTTTACATTTCATTAATTCCGCAAACAGAGATTTAAATTAACATTCATCCAACGCTTCCTTGATCTCTTATTCGGTTCACGTGGTTTTACTATTCAAACCCCGGTTACAGAAATTAAATACACAATTTCTGAAACAATCAATGCAGCTTTAAAAAAACACATTTTTCATATTAACAATGAAAAATACTTACAAACTTTATCTTTGCCAGATATTCAACATTCATGGCCTTCCAATTGCCCGGAGGCCTACAAGCTTTTGCTGTCCAAGCCTCACCTTCTCCTCTCTATCCTATTCTACTTGCCCTATTTGCCTTTGAGGCCTTCTAATTTATACAAATTAAAAATGCACTAAATTGAGTTCTATCCCTTTAAAATCTCAAAAAAAAAAAATCCCTAAATCTCTCAACATCCCTAAAAGATAGATTTTTCTCCCTAAAACTTGAAACTAATTCCAACTTAGGCTCCATTATTGATTCTAAATTATCTTGAAGCTAATTTTCTCATGTTTCCAATTGTTTGGAAACATTTACAAATTCTCACAAATAATTAATTAAAAATACAATTAATCACTCAAAACTAATATTATTTACATGAATTTAATAAATTTCAAAAACATGAGACCCCTAGGTTTTTAAAAATACAAAGTTTTTTCCCCGAGTCTATGCTCCTACATCAACTTGCCACACTTTGAATTGCTCAACATGGTATCAGAGCTATGGTGAAAGAAGAATGAAAATCACCTTACTAGAAATAAGGTTTTAGAATGGAGAATTCATAAGAAAACAGAGAGAATAAGAATCGGTCAAACCACAATCAAGAAGATTTGTAACTTCACTCAAATCATAGAGAAGGTCTTTCGGTGGAATCAAGTGACAAGGTGTTCAGTATACCACAATGAGTTATTTGGATCATCTTATGAGATTAAGTTCACATTATTTCATTGAAGATACAATCACTATCTGAATTCATTATCAAAAGTAGATTGAAGCATTCATTACAAACAAAGGTCTAAAAGCATCCTTTGTTAAATGATTTGAGGGAACCTTCACTATAGGAAAAAGTTCATCATCTAAGGGTGGAGCTAAATTTAATTATTATAACCAACATGCTCGGCATTGGCAGTCCACTGAGACAAAGCACCAATGGGTGCAAGGCCTAATGTTAATTTCTCTATGGGCGCGAGGCCATAACTACCTACCAGCACTAACCCAAAATCATGTGTTTTTGAGAGCCTGCTTTAGGAATGATCAACATAGGAGATGTTATTAACATGCCAAGGGATGCAATGACACTTTTTGTAAGGTATGAAAATACACAGAAATCACTGAAATGGCCCTCCAATATTCGGAATAGGGATTGCAGGGACAGTGATAAAATACTGTGTAACAAAAACAACAATCCTCCTACATGTAAAGAATAGTCCAAGAACAACAAAAATCCTCCTATTTGATAATACAAGTTTGGTCTAAAATTATGAATACTACTATGAGCTTAATACAAGATCTAAAAGAATTAAATTGAATACTTGTATGAGGAATCCGAATTTTTTCCTATGGAAAATAAAATTCAATCCTTAAGGATCTGAATTGGTAGTATGAGTACAAGGTACCAGCTCAAGGAAATCAAGTAAGTATTGTCACTTAATAAGATGCACTTACAAGAATTCTAATGAACTATTAAATCAGAGGTCTGTAAACACAAGGTAAGTATATTCATAAGTTTCTTTTAGATTTTCAATATATCTAATATTAGATGGTCCTATTCTACATTTAGTCTAGGGTAAAGAATGTAATCGATAGATGACATACAAGAACCTTAATCCTTATATTTATAAGTAATCTAGGATGTCAAGTAAAATATTATTAATTGGAAGAAAAATAAATTTAATTTTTATATAAAGGATACCATCCTCCATTGTTAGAAAATATAGATTGAAAATTAACATCATATTCTGGGTATCACATATTTTTCCTTCAAGTATTTGTTACAAGTAAAAAATACCATGGCACTTAAAGAAGTCCTTAAAAGTTTTGTCAAAGAACATCTCCAGGTATGTCTTAGACTATATACCTTATAAAATTATCCTAATATAAAAAGTACATTCATCATATTTTGAAATTTCTGTTTCATTACTAACATCGTTATGTCTAGTTGTCTTGAATCATAGACATTATTGTTTAGGGTGATTCATCGCTTGATAAATTTACCCTCCTTACATCCTTGATTGTTCTTATAGAACCCTAGACGAGTTCTATGGAAAACCCTAACTTAAGGGTATGCTAATGATAATGTGTGAAATCCTAGACTGCTTAGGGTTATTGAAAATGCTATTTGAAGTTTTTGATGATGCCTTGTTTGGGGTTTAGGTATGATCATGAAAACCCTAACTTGTTAAGGTTGAATGATGTTGTCTAAGATGCCAAACCTTTTAAGTGTTGGTATAGTAGGGTAGCTTTTCTATGTTATGGAACCTTAGATATTTAGGGTTTGGTTGAGTCTATAAGCAAAATCCTTGTTATGTATTTAAAGTAAGTTCCTAGGAATGAAACTCTAGCTATATATGTGTCCATTTGGTTGAGACCCTAGCCTATTCTAGGTCAGTATATGTCTAATGTATTAATGTTTCATGGCATATGATATGCTTATGATGAATTCCTAGATATGTGTGTTGACCTAGTTATTAATGGTCATGAGTCCTAGGGTTTGGAAACAAGACCTAGTCAAAATTTGAAGTTTTAGGATGATGTTCCTTGGAAAATCTAGGGTTTTGCAACTAAACCATAGTAGTAGTTAAATTCTCTAGTATGTATAACAATCTGGAATCTATGAATCTATATAGTTATTGCTGAGAATTTTTAGATGGAAAGTCTAGGGTTTACATCAAACCCTAGTAGAAGCTATTCATGTTGATGATTAAGTTGTGATTGATTTTGATTACTGGAGCTCATGTATGAGATCTAGGTTTTGTATAAAATCCTAGTAGTTAGTCTAACATGTGAATTCTGAAAGTTGTTAGATGCATTGATATGAATTGTTTCTAGGATTTTCTATATGAAAGAACTTGTCATTTCATTGAAAGAATATTGAAACCTTAGACATAATGAGTTTGATATCTTGATGAGATATGGATGTGGTTCAGAGTTTGTAACAAAACCTGGGCAAGAAGTTGAAGTATTGAAGTATAGTCTCTTGTCGATTATCTTTGTAAATTATAATGCTTTTGTTATTTTAATATTATTTTATGACTAAATTCATGCTTCTATAGACCTGGTTATACTTTCTATCTACATTTGTGCAGGTACATCATCTTCAATATGGTGAAGATGATCGTAAGTAAAATTGAAGTGATAAGCATGATATGTTGTGAAACCGTTGTGAAAACCATCTAAAAATAGAAGAAAAGAGATATCAATGCCTTAAAAATAAGCCACTTCGAGGGGGCAACCTCCAATACATTAAAAGAAGGAATGAAAAAAAATTTTGGACAGATTCAAATAGCAAAACTCCTCTTTCCATATATAGAGTCCATAAATAAAACGCATCCTAGTCAGCCAACAATCCAGTCAACCTAACAATAATAAATTATAAAAATAAATAATAACAATATAGTTACAAGGGTACAATAATAATGTCATAAGCACTAATACAATAATACACCATACTAGTAATATAGGGACCTAACATGCCCCTCTCCTTCAAAAAAGTGTTGTCCTTAATGCTTGAGTAGCTCTGGGTGCTTTTGTATAAAATTCTCATCCTCCCATGTAGAATCTTCAGTGGGTAAGTTCTTCCACTTGATGAGATACTCTGAAATTGATCGATTCTGTAGTTGTCGAGTTCTTTTTTCCATGACTGCTTCAGGTTCCAATATGATTTTCTCTTCCCCATCAAGTTCTGGAAATACTGTTTGAACTGGAAGATTTTCACCTATAACCTTCTTTAAGCATGAAACATGGAAAACTGGATGTACTCGCGAAGAAGCAGGAAGCTCCAATTTGTATGCCATAGTACCAATCTTTTGCAACACCTTGTAAGGACCATAGTAGTTTGGCGATAATTTATTATCCTTCTTAGCTTGCTTGAGGGAAATTTGTTTATATGGTTGTAGCCGTAAAAATACCCAATCTCCTACATCAAAACTTCTCTTGCTGCGATGTTGATCTGCCTGTTGTTTCATTCGATTTTGTGCCAAATTCAGGTTATTCTTTAAGAGTTGGAGAACTTCTTGTTGATGTTTGATGTGATCTTCCACTGCTTGAACCTTCGACTTTTCTCTTAAATATGTTGTGATGGATGGTGGATGATATCCATAAAGTGCCATAAATGGGGTCATTTTTGCTGCAGTATGGAAGGAAGTGTTATACCACCATTCAGCGAGAGGTAACCACTTGACCCATTATGTTTGTTTATCAGATACAAAACAACGAAGATATCCTTCCAAGCATTTATTTACTATCTCAGTTTGACCATCAGATTGAGGATGATAAGATGAGCTATGAGCTAATTGAGTACCCAAACAAGAAAATAACTCCGTCCAAAATTTTCCAGTAAAAATGGGATCTCTGTCGCTCACAATAACCCTTGGGCTTCCATGTAGCTTTTGAATTCTGTCCATAAATGTAGTAGCAACTGTACTTGCTTTAAATGGATGAGATAATGCACACAAGTGTGCATACTTGGTAAGTCTATCAACTACCACCATGATGACACTCTTTCCTTCGGACTTAGGTAAACCTGTGATAAAATCCATTGAAATCTACTCCCAACGTTGACTTGGAATGGATAAAGGTTGTAGAAGTCCTGGGGTCTTAATTGTTTCCACTTTATTCTGCTGGCAAACCAAACATTCCGCCACAAACTTTTGAATATCAGATTTAAGGCCATCCCCAAAAAAATCTTTCTTCACCCTGTGGTAAGTTTTTAAAAATCCTGAGTGTCCTCCTAAAGGAGAAGTGTGCAATTCCAGAAGAATCTTTTGTTTTAGTTGGGAATTCTTACAAAGATATAAGCGATCTTTGTACCATAAGGAATCATTTTTCCAACTAAATGTATCAGATGTACTAGGATCTTGCCGCAAATTTTGAATGAGTATCCATACATCTTTGTCCTTCTTCCATTCATCTCTTGCTTCAGTTATCCAATCTGGTTGGATAATAGAAATGGCACAAAGCAATGCTTCCACCTCTTCATTCTTTCTTGAGAGTGCATCTGCAAAAAAATTAAGCTTCCCTTTTTTGTAGATTATTTCAAAGTCATAACCCAACATCTTTGTGACCCATTTTTGCTGCTCTTTTGAAGATAGTCTTTATTCCAAAAAGTGTTTAAGACTATCATGATCAGTTTTTACCTTGAAGTGTCTTCCCATTAGGTAAGTTCGCCATTTCTTTAGTGCATGCAGTATTGCTAACATTTCCTTCTCATAAATAGGTTTATGTAAATATTTTCCTTTGATTGGATGACTTTCAAAAGCAATGGGTCTTCCTTCCTGCATTAAAACAGCACCAATTCCATTTCCTGAGGCATCACATTCCACAATAAAGGTTTTTGTGAAGTCTGGTGTAGCTAAGACTGGTGCTAGGCACATTGCCTCTTTAAGACGTTCAAAGGCCTTAGTTGCTTCGGGAGTCCATGAAAATGCATCTTTCTTCAATAATGTTGTTAGAGGTGCTGCTATTCTCCCATAATTCTTAACAAACTTGCGATAATACCCTATTAACCCGAGAAATCCTCGCAACTGCTTTATGGTTGTGGGGACTTTCCATTCCTTAATGGCTTTAATTTTGTTAGGTCTACTTTAACACCCTCGTGAGATACAATATGACCCAGATATTCCACCTCTTGTACTCCAAAGAAACATTTGGATGTTTTTGCATATAATTGTTTCTCCTGCAATAGTTTGAGCACCCTGTCAACATGTTCAACATGATCCTTCCAAGACCCGCTGTAGATTAGTATATCATCAAAAAATACTAGCACAAATTTTCTAAGGAAGGGTTTGAAAATGGAATTCATCAACCCTTGAAATGTAGAAGGTGCATTGGTAAGGCCAAAAGGCATGACCAAAAATTCATAATGACCTCATGAGTTCGAAATGCTGTTTTTGGAATATCTTCAGTCTTCATTCTAATTTGATGATATCCTGAACGAAGATCCAACTTGGTAAAATAAATTGCTCCATGTAATTCATCCAATAATTCATCAATCACAGAATGGGAAATTTATCTTTAATGGTGAGCTTATTGAGCTCCCTATAATCCGGACACATGCGCCATGATCCATCCTTCTTGTGTACCAATACTACAGGAGCAGAGAAAGAACTTTGACTAGGTTGAATTATACCCGCCTCTAACATTTCTGCAATCATACGTTCAATTTCTCTCTTTTGGATGTAAGGATATCTATAAGGCCCGATGTTTGGAGGAACACTTCCTGGAATCAAATGAATAGCATGATCATGATCACGAATAGGTGGGAGTCCTTTGGGAGTTTCAAACACCTTGGAATGATTGTCCAAGACTTGTTGGAGATCTGCAGAAATAGATGATTTTGATGTTGGAACTTTTAGTGAGCATAATTGTGCAATTACGCCTCATTGTTCTTTCTTTAGAAGCTTTGTCATGACATTAGAGCTTATTATCCTTCCTGGCTTCCCCGCAATACCCCGTAATTCGACTTCCTTTCCTTCTGAAAAAAATTTCAAGAGAAGTTCTTGAAAATTAAAAGCTACCATCCCCAAAGATTGTAACCATTGTACTCCTAGTACAACATCAGCACCTCCCATAGGAATGGCAAGCATTGGACTAGTCAATACATATTCCCCCATGGTTAGCTTGATATTATGGCATTTTCCAGAGCAATTTATAGTTCTCCATTTGCAACCATCACTTGACATTCTGGTGCTGGGTATAGGAAACAATTTAATTCCTTGGCTACCTTACAATGAATAAAATTATGGGTGCTACCTGAATCAATCAACACTATTACCTTTTTCTTCTTGATATGTCCTTCTATCTTGAGAGCTTGAGGAGTGGTAATTCCTGCCAGTGCATTACACGATATGGTCGGATTCATTTCTTCCCCTTCTATGGCTGGTTCCTGGTGTATATCCTCTTCTTGTTCATTTCTTCTTCCTCTTCACAATCTATGTAAAATAATTTCTTCTCAGCACACTTATGACCTTTAGTGTATTTGCTATCACAACTGTAGCAAAGCCCTTTTGCTCTTTTTTCTTCCAATTGTTGTGGTGTCAACCTTGTAGGTTGTGGAAATTTAGGAGTAGCAACACTTCCTTCTTTATAGAAGTGAGTGGTAGGCTTCCTTGTCGCCATAATTTTACATTCAATTTTTCTTGCCAACCTGAATGCCTTCTCCAATGAATCAGTTTCCAAAACGCGAACTTCATGTTGGATGTTATCCTTTAAAGTGCCTATGAAGAGATCAATCCTGTGTTCCTCTAGAATATCAGTTACCCTTATATTCAATTTTTGGAAGTCCTCAATGTGCTCCCCCACTAAACCCTTTGTTTGAGATTTATCAATTGGCTAAAGAAGGTGTTGCTCTTTGTATCCTCATAATGTGCTATCATTTCCTCCGTAAAAATTGACCAAGTGACAATTTTTTTACGGGAGCAAAGCCATCGATACCATACAAATGTATTTTGTTCTAAATGTAAAGTTGCAATGCGTACCTTTGTGTGTTTTGCACATTATGGAGATCAAAATATTGCTCCATCTGTAGTATCCATGTTACAGGATCCTTTCCATCAAACTTCCTCATATTCATTTTTGGAATATGGTGGTTCTTCCCGCCAACATTAGAGTTTATGAAATCACGATTAACATTTATTTTGTTCTCATCATGAGGTTCTTCTACCATCTTTTCACCATTAGGAAACATTTCTTGTATCAACTTTGTCAAACCTTCCATGTCTGCTTTTAGAACATTCTTCATGTTTTCCATTTTCTCATCGATCTTAGCTTCCATGTCATCCATCTTAGATTCCATGCCAGCCTCCATGCCATCAATCTTAGATTCCATGCCATATATCTTAGATTCCATGCCTTTCTTCAAAACTTCCATGTCATTTTTTGTTGCTCTTTGCGAGAGCGAAATTTGTTGCACTTGCTCTTGTAATTTTGATATGTCATGTTGCCATTCTTCGTCTTCATGAGTCATAGTAGAGCTTTCTAAAGGCTTAATGGGTGTTGAATTTTTTTTAGGGGCCATTTTAGAATCCAATACTGATATCTATTCTACAATATGCCCTTGGAATCAATTCAACTTGATTCTTCAAACAAGACTTATGCAATTCGGAAAAAAAATACACACCTTTTACTTGCTTTTGAGGAGCTTGATATTGAAATTGAATTATATCTATAATTGCGTATCTTGAATATCTAAAATTCAGCCTTGTAGTAGCACTCTGCTTAATCTCTCTAATGCCACACGGTCACATAGACTGGATTCTTCAAGACAGCAGGCTGCAATCTCCCACAATGACCTAATTCTGGATTGGTTCATTAGAGTGAACTTGTAGGAATTGCCACGTGTCACTGTTTCGTCCTTTGTCTCTGAAATTGATAGCCAAGAAACTAAATTCTATGTACTTGTGACCACTTTTTACGGCACTCCAATCCGATGCCCAGAGAGAGAGTTATTGAACTTTTCCCACGATCACCTCTTTGAGATGCAATTCAGGAGCCTGAAAAAGCACTACCTTCCACAGATCATATCTCCACAAATATTGCGAACCAAGCTCTAAATTTTTTTGAAAATGTTCCTTACGATTTTAGGATTTCACTTCGCACCCTAAAAATTTCGCATCTAAAACTTCAGAAAAATTTATAGCGCAAATTCCACGATGACCTTTTAGAGCTTTCTGAAAGAAGACCTCAACATTCACCTGATCACATCTCCAAAAATGCTTGTACCAAGCTCTGAAATTTTTCAATGATTTTCCTCGTGATCGTGCTTCACACCTCAAAAATCAGCTTCTAAACTTTTATAGTAACCTGAGAAATAAAATGCTACGATGACCTGCTTTGGAGCAAATAAACTCAGAATCCAAAGCTCGATACCAAAATGTTGTGAAACCACTTCCAAAAATAGAAGAAAAAGAGATATCAACGCCTTAGAAATAAACCACTTTGAGGGGGCAACCTCCAATACATTACATAAATGAACAATTCTTGGATGATACAATTTACAAAACCTCCTTTCTATATATAGGAGTCCATGGGGCCATAATGTAATCCTAGTGGGCCACAATGTAATCCTAGCCGACCTATCCTAGCCGACCTAAATACAATAAATTAAGGGGCAAAATAACAATATAAAGTGTACAGCAATAATAACAATAAGGGGGTTACACTAACAATAATAAGGGACTATACTAGTAATATAGACCCTAACATGATATATGAATTATTTGATAAGAAGGATGGAAGCCATGAAATATTCTCCAATATCATAAGAAGAAGTTGATATCCCTAGGTTAAGGGGGAGCCTGATATCTCCCTCAGATTAAGAGGTAGCTTGGATAGAAGAAATATCCCTGGTTGAGAGGGAGGGCATATTATAGTTTTGATTTAAGAATGCACTTTGAAGGATATGTTGCTGCATGTGAAGTAGGAAAAGAAATTATATGATTGAGGAATATTTTGTCAAAGATTCGATTGATAATCCTACTATGATAAGTTGGGAAGCAAAATTTAGTTTTGTGGAAGACCCTGAAGGTTTGTATTTGATTATGTACATGTATATTGTTGATTGGAGTTGTGTTTGTATAGGTAAATATCTCGAAGTTTTGATGACTTGCTGGTTACTGATCAGTTTGATCGGGAGATATTTTTTGTTGAGGTTTTGTGAGTGAAAAATTTCCTGGGAGGACATCTGGTCATCACTTTGTGTTGATTTCTAGGTCCCAAAGTATGGAGGGTGGTGTTGGTCATGGAGCTACGACTTCAGATACACACCTAGATCCCTAGGTTGATGGTTAGTGAGTTAGCCTGATGGTACCTAGAGAGGTTGAAAGCTTGAGTCCATCTTAGTCCCACCCACATAGATTTCCTTGGTCAAGAATATAGTTCATGGAATTGTGGTGCATAAATTGTTGAGAGACCTTGGATAGATTGATATGTATATGTAAACTTGAAGGTTTTTGATGAAAATTGCAAGTGAAAATTTTATGGTTTTTATGCAATTATGTAAGTTGCATTAGCACATAATGATGATTTTTAAACTAAATTTTACAGAAAATAACAGAGATATTAGTACCATAACAAAAACAAGAGACAAAAAATGATGAAGGAGTTCACCCCTCCTAGGATACATCTCTTGGTCAAAATTCCAATGTTGAGCCTCTTTCATTATGCTCAAAAATATTTGTTTACATAAACTTGTAGTGCTCAGAATGAAAACTTTTTGTCTCTAGAACAATAAAAAACCCATAGTTAGGCTCTTTCAACATTCAAAAGGTAAAAAAATGACAGAGTTATGCTCCAGAAAAATTTTCTTGCTAACTGTCCTCCAATTCGCACCCACCTGCAATCCATCCTACAAATTCCACAATTTTTGGCCACGTGGGGTGACAAATTTTCCCCGCACCGACCCAATTTGTGCTAGTTTAGGTGCAATTTTTCAAACGCTTTAAATTCCCAGTGAACCCCATGAATCGATCAACAAGGGCCAAGTAGTGCAAATAAAGCCGTCGTATCCGGGGTCAGCTTGAACGAATCCTGCCAAGGTTAACTCTGCCATAATTGTGGTTCGATTGTTACCTATGGTGGAGTTCTCACCAGTTCTGAAATCCATTTAAAATTTTGGTGGTATATTTGAACTGCGGTTAGACTAGTTGTAAATTTCCACACCTCGCACAAAATATAAACCATAACTCAACTCTCTGGTGAACTTTGGTTACTCCGTGGTTTGGGTGACGGTTTGATTGTTTGAAACTGCGACCAAGGTGACTCAAATCTCGTTGAACTTGTATTTGTGTTGTTGACTTGTGGTTTCGGCTCGGACTTAACCCCATGCCCCTGGCTGCCTACTATGGTCTCGTGGCATTGGGTGGACCGAGGGCCAGGAATTAACCCCAGCCTCAACCCCCGATACAATTTCCATTAAACTTTAAATATGGATCGCAACCTATGGTTAATAAGAAACATGTTTGGAAGAATGATGGAGTGTTGTGTTAATTTTGGTAGGTTCATAGTTCGAAACTCCCATAGGCCCTGTCGGCCCATAAATTTTTTTACAATGACATCAGGAGGCCATGTGGCAGCCAACTATTAGCCCACATGACCCTCCACCATTGGCCCAACTAAAAAAAACATCAACCAATCAAAACCCAATAAATTTGGCCAACAATATGATGACACTTATCGATCAACCATTGGCCCAATAAAATACAATTACCATTCCCATTCATATGCCTAGTCAGCATACAGACTATTGAATGGGCATTCTTGCAACTCAATTTCAAAATTTTAGTTATTTGAGAAAAATGTTAGAACGTGATATCGAGAGAATATGATATTGGTTTTGATTGAAACGAGTTGAGTGGGATTCAGGGAGATGAGATATTCTCTTTGGTGCCAGTTTCGAGCACTTTTAGACAATTTGAATATTTAGCATTTTACTGATCCACTAGATCATCCTCCCCACTGGAAGGCTTTTGGACCTCCAAAATATAATTTTTGGTTAAAAAACAGATGAGGGTAAAGTTCCCTCATCCTTCCAATCTAAATCCATTTTTCTTTGCTTAGATTTGTCCCTTTGAGTTCCACATGAAGTTACTCCACATTCCCTCATTTTGAAGTCCTTGTTTTCCTGTCAAGGATGGTGCGGTGTCTTATTGCAATTATTCAAGATATTAACGAGAGAAAGATTCAATTGAAGGAATTTGAAAATTATTCCCTTGATATCCAATCAAAGGAGGCTCATACAACCTTAAATTCTCAACATTAATGAACAACTGCATAAATTTTCATATATGAATGAAATTCCAACTTGAAGGAATTATTACTAGTATTTTCTAGAATCCTGAATGGACCATATCAAAATTGGTTTCAATTTTTTACCTTCTCCTTGGAATCTATCTTTGTTGATGTGAATCCAAACTTCATCACTAACTTAGAAACTATGATCCACATGATGCTGATCATTTCGTGTCTTGTACTTGGCTTGACTCTTTTCCAATTTTTCTTTAACTGTTTGATGTACCAATTGAACCTGTTCAATGAGTATTTTTTCCTTATCTATGTCACTATGTCCATCAATAGCAACATCTTTACGAAAGATAAAGTCTAAAGGAGATTTGGGAAAGTATCCCAAGCATGCCTCAAATGGTGATGCTTGAGTTGATGAATGCTTGGATTTGTTGTAAGCATGTTGAATATAGTGAAAATGTTCATCCCACAACTTAGGATGCTTGCTGCAATAACCACGAAGAATATGTATCACCGCTTTTTTCACCACCTCTGTTTGGTCATCTATTTGTAGATGGAATATTGTGCTCTTTTTCAATTTGGTGTCCATGAGTCCCCATAATCTTGACAAAAAGTTCCCGACAAAGCGTGAATCTCAATCACTAATAATGGATGTGGATAACCCAAAAAGTACCCTTACATTATGAAATAACAATTGTGCAGTTTATTCAGTTGTAGCCTATTTTTTACAAGGCATCAAAATACACATTTTGTTGAACTCATCGACAACTAAATAAAGATTATCATGACCTCTCCTATACATAGGTAAACCTCCTTTATAGGTTAATTTGGGCACCATTCCCAATGACCTAGTTAAACTGGACATCATCCATGAATTCCATTGCAAGGTTTCCAAGATTTGAAGTACATGGTATATCACCTATGAGCTCACCAATGTAGTCTCTCAAGGGGCTAACTGCTTTGCACATGCAGGCACCTCCATTCAAGGGTTCTCTGTAAAGAACTTCCCAACACTCAAGGGTGCGTTGGTCAATTGGGAGCGAAATTATCATTGTTACGGAATCTCCACATGGACATTGCCTTCTAGAAGAGTGCATATGTGTCAAACTTTGAATCCATGTGTCCATTCAACACCTCTGAGCTTGGGAAAATTTCTTTGCTATTATTAGAAAGTCATTGATTGTGAAACTACCTTCAACTCATCTATAAATTGAGCACAAATCCTAGTGCTTGAGAAGGAAGAAATTTAGTAGAGAAATGTTGTTGGAATCTCAATTGAAGGTTTTATTTGAGTGATATGATGCTGGAGAGATGTTCATTGTGATGAGGTTGGGATGATGCTGGAGTTGGTGAGATAAAATCAATTGCTGGTTGTAACCTCCCCTTCTATCCATTAATAAATATTATGCTTACTTTCCCACATATGTATCTGTATAAGCTTCTATCTTTCATATTATGGATTCTCATATGATGTATAGGATTCTTTTTTCATTGATTTAACTGATAAACATGAATAGCCATCTGTATATTGCAATCTCTTTGTTGTTTAGTGTTCATTCTTGCAGGAAATATTTTGGCGATCTAGCTTGGATTTGAAGCTACTGCAAGAGCGACAGAAGGAGAATAGGAAGCGCTTAGACTCCAAGTAAGTTTCTTAATCTACTTTGTGTGTCTATTTACTGTTAGGAAAAGTAGTTGCAAAGTATTTAATCTTTTGTTCTAAATGCACACCACATTTAGGGAAGAATGTTTTATATGTAATACATAATTCCAAATAACAAATTGGTGACTCCATGGGGTTTACCTCATCCTTGGTGTGTTTCTCCGTTTATCTACCCGCAGTGAGTGATTCTAAATATTAGACTTTTTAAATTAAGAATTGCATTAGAATTTTGCTTTAGTTTGAGTTTTTTGTTCTCTCATCACTAATGAATCGTTGATCAAGACACACTGCCTCCAACTATCTCCCACTCATGTGCTTTAGGTATCAAAATCATTTCCCCTAGAGATTAGCCTTCTTAAGCCAACCAAATTCCATTTGAATTTTTCATTGCCATCACTTTCAACCTTTTCTTTGCTGTGTTTTCAACTTTCTGATGCCTCATACAGACCAATGAATTTACCTGAATCTTCCTCCTTTTAAAAGTAATTTTTTTCAACGTCTCTTTAAGTGTTTTTATTTATCATTGACAAATCAAATTCAAATTATTTTATTTCTGCATTATATCCATTTGTTTTCGAACAGGAAATTGTCGTTAAATTATTCGTTTCCTGTAGGAAAAATTGTAGTTCCATTCTTCATTTTTCCTAAAATATAAATTGTTGTTAAATTCATCATTTTTCAAAGAAGAAAGAATTTATTTTTTGTTGATTTGATTCATATAGTTCCCTTTTTGCATTCACATTAAGGGTATTGAAAAGAAAAACCTACATTTGCATATAATGGATTTTGTGTTTGCATAGGAGAAAATTAGGAAAGTTGCATATTAGTTTGTGCTCTTTGTTGTTTTCTCTCAAAATTGATTGGTATTTCCCTTTAGTAGCCAAGATTTTCATTGAAAAAGCTAAAAGTTAAAAGTTTTCTTATCATTTTAATTTACATTTTAGGAATTTCCATCACATCATCACGGTGAACCTTGAAAGAAAAAATTGATAAACAAGATCAACTTAAAAATTTACATCAATTTACCTAAAAAAGAATTGGAACCATAATGATAACATTTAGAAGGTCTAGGCTAGAGACGTGTCCTGACGTCGTAAAACATAGCAGTTGTGGTTAATTTTTTGTGCTACATTTCAAGTGTGATATCTCACTCCACGTACATAACTATATCGTAGCTCATCCACGTACCATCGGGTATATCGGTGGTGTTGCTGTTAGTTAGCATAAAGGGGTGCTCTCACTTTGCGGTTTCGCATCAGTTAAACGCTAATATAGACTTGGGCCTCCATTGCCAGGGTATCATTAGAGGAAATTTTGAGGTCTAAAATGGGCCTCCTAAAGAAAATGTAAAACCAAAATAAAATTTATAAGAACCAATAGGATTCATGCAGAATGATGTCAATCATGGGGGATGATTCACCATTTTTAAGTAAGAAAGGGTAAAACTATTAAAAAATAATAAAATAATAAAACTACTTTTTCACCTCGTATTTTCAAGCATCCTACTGATTTATTTCTCATTTCAGCGAGTACTCGTTGGAGGAAAAATGTAATTCCTCATCCAATGAGTACCAATGTTCCATACTTTTGATGGACCACCTTTCCATGAAAATAAATGCATGAAAAAACGTAATTGCAATCATGTTTTTAATGTATTCATCATTTTTCAGTGTCAAGGGTCCATCAAAATGTGCAACATGCGTACTCCTTGGATGAAGAATTAAATTTTTCATCCAATGAGCACTCTTGCTCGAAATTTGAGTCAAAACTTTGGGAGATAGGTTGAAAATGTAGTTTTTTCTTTTTTCCTTCTAATATTTGATGATGTAATAAAATATTATTTTATTTTTTCTACTATTATTTTATAATTTCCTCAGGAGGCCCATTTTAGGCCTCAAAATTCCCCTAATTATTTGGGAGGACAAATTTAGGTTGCTATCCATCCATAGTGAACCGAGTCGACCGCCTTGTAAATTGTGATACACTGAACAAAACATTCAGGGAGATTGCCTGCCCATACTTCTTGGTTCGCCAGGAGGTATTTTGTAGTTCACAGTTTCTTGGTAAACCTTTTGCCTAGCATTACCCTTTTATTTTGTTTATTATTTTTTGTCATAAAATAAATCAGTCATCGTGGAAGAAGAAAATCCCTTTCCCCGTTGTTCGCGTAGGCTTGCATTGAAACCACCATTACTACCCGAAGTCACTTCTGGTCGGCGAAGGCGACACCATTCTACTGAAACCAGTACCATCAGTACCTCTTGTGAAGCATCATCTTCCCATATACCAGAGTTTGCACAAGTTGTTTCTACACATCCTGGTTCATCTATTGTTGTCGAGACATAATCCTCACAGCTACTCGTGGTCACGATCCATCCAATTAGTGAGACCATACCTCCTGAACCCGATGTTGTTCAATTGGAAGTTGATCCAGATCCTATCTCTTTTTTTACGGAACATCTGCATCCCGAAGTCGAGCGATCGGAAGTTGTTCCTGTATCGGTCACCCCACGATCTATTGTAGAAATTGAGTCCCCCATATCATGCAGTCAACCTTCTGAAATATACTTTGGGTCTGATGGTGAAATACTTCCACCTGGTTTAATTTTGATTGAAGAAATCCCACAAGACGAGACAGCTTTAACTCCAACCCATTTTGGGGAGGATCTTTACCTGTACGAGTCTTTTCCTCAATCATCATACTCTGCTTTTGTTGATCATGTTCCTCTTCAAATTCCTATCGATTCAAAAGGGTATACATTTGGTCAAGTAACCATGCCTGAACCAACATCTTCGGTTGGACCATCTGTTCTGATTGCATCATCACCTGCTCTCGCTACCCCGTCGTTGTTCACAACTTCACTAGAGTCATATTTTCATGGTGGCCCTTTGGTCCTATCAGGTTATAAATCTTTATCTGGAATTTTCTCTGGTGCATCTTCAAACCCATGGACTTCACCAATGTCATCGTCTGGTATTCTAACTAGTAAACCTATAGCAAGTACTGAACAACTTGATCCCTTATACACATCATCAGGGAAATATCAAGCTGGTCCTTCTGGGTCTATTCCTTCTAGTACCATATCAACTAGACTCCTTGCATTTGGAGAATAATATTTTCTGTCTTATTACCCTCCTCATGCTGGGGGGAAACCTTTGGTCACCCACTTTGACAGAACTCCATCGTTTTTTGGTCAACTTAATGTCGAAATGAATGTTTGTCAATGGCAACCCACTCTGCCTATCCAACCACAAACAGTTGTACACTCGTATCAACCGATTCAACTTGTTGCACCCACATCAATTCCACTTGTTAATACAGCTTTACCCCTGTTAGAGACTCAAAATTTTGTACAACAAATGTTTCAGGCGGGTCTTTCAACTCAATACCCTCAAGTATTGGGTCCTCAGACTCCAACTCCTCTGGTTAATTTACAACAACAACTTGTACCTGGAATAATTTATTCACAAGCTGGATTACCATATTATGGGATGTTGCAGCCACAACCAGGTTATACCTATCCTCAACCGAATCCATGTTATCCTAATTTGGGTTACAACATTGCTGGACAGACCCCTTGGCAACCTCAGGCATAAATGCCTCAACCTTTATTTCAACAAGTATCATATCCAGGTTTTGGTCAACATAATCCTTAAGTGTTTTCTTTTCAAAACAACCCCTATCTAGGTTACCAGTAGTAGATTCCTTATGTTGCTGCTCAAAATCCTGTTGATCAAGTAATTCCATCATACCCTAGTTATGCTCAACCTGACCTTAATCAACAGTTTCCCTTTGTTGCAACTTTAGAGTTACCAGATTTAAATCGGCTCACCAATGACCCAATCAACTATGCTCCTTGGTGGCCGGTGATACCCCATAAATTACCCTCGAATATTCATAATTTCAATGGAAACCCTGGGGAATACCCGTCGACTCATGTTATGACTTATCATTTTCAGTGTTCATCAAACTCCCTGAATGATGACTCTTTTCGGCTACGTATTTTCTAGCGTACACTCACTGGTCTGGCTGCAAAATGGTACATTAAGTTACCTAGAGCTTCTTTTGATAAT
Organism: Pinus albicaulis; assembly: GCA_034641835.2. Taxonomy (NCBI): domain Eukaryota; kingdom Viridiplantae; phylum Streptophyta; class Pinopsida; order Pinales; family Pinaceae; genus Pinus; species Pinus albicaulis. Next base: position 192,456 of record JAXQQM020092728.1, read on the forward strand.
TTCACTACCCTAGCTACTGTCTTTTTTACTCACTTCCAGTTACCCATATGATATGAAACTGGAACAGAACTCTTGAATAATTTTAAACAGACTAATGCTACTCACATTTATGATCATATTCATGAGTGGCGTTGCCGTCATAGAATGGTTAAGACATTTGTTCCTGATCAGCTCCTTGCTGAGTGGTTCATTAAGTCCCTGTTACCATATATAACTAAGGATGTGGTTAAGGGTTTCGTCGTCACTGAATATTAGTTTATTGATCGTGCTCAATATTTAGACTTGATTTATACTCAGTCTGGCACGCTCTACGAAAAAATTCCTAACGCGTCGCGATCTAATTTTACTTTTCCTTCTCAATTAAAGGACTCTCATGTCGGAGACAGTTTGATTGGTACTACAAGCACACATCATACTACTGCATCTAATCCTGCACCTTCTTTTGAAATTAATGCCATGTAATTTGACAAAGGAAAAAGTGACAAGAAACCCGGAAGTAAGAAAAGGGAACTATAAGAAAAAGCAAAATTCTAACCCGCAGAAAAGATCATCTGTTCAATCGTCTGGAAATAGGAAACCTCGTTATCCATGCATAATATGTAATGAGGAATACTTTGTTCAATATTTTCCTCACCGTGTTGAAGTATCAAAAATGGTTAAGACTTCACATGTGTCAGCTGTGTTGACAGATTTGTTTCCGAATCCGGACACAAATTTGGTTGCTACAGATCCAACATCTAGTTCTCAAGTGCTTATGTTATTTGTCACAAAACCTTCAACAAATATTTTGGTGTCAACACGTAATAAATATTACGGTTGTCAGGCCACTGATCAACCTACTACCTCGACCACGAATCCGTCTATAGAATTGGTACCGCCTACTGCTTTCCTGAATTGACAATCAAGCCAGCAAAGGGAGTCATTCATAAATCGACATATAATCCTAGAGAAAGAGCTGCTCAAAATTATAATATAGTTGAAGATTTGGCTCAATCCCCTTCAACTATGTCAGCTCTTGAGGTATTACAAAATTGTCCTTCCCAGAAACAGGCTTTATTGTCGGCTATTAGTGGAATTGATCCGACTGATTCTAATCTCGTAGTCTTTAATCATACAGGCTATGTGCCACAATTACGAGTAGAATTGGCATTCTATATACAAGTAAATGTTCTCAATCACCTTGTTCATCGTACTATTATTGATGAGGGAGCATCTACGTGCATTATGTCTCTAAACTGTTGGAAGTCACTTGGCTCGCCGCACCTATCTCAATCATCAACGACATTGAAGGCTTTTGACGGATGTACATATAAGCCTTGCGGTATTATCAATAACCTGCATATAGAACTAGAGGGAAAAATAGTGAATGTTGATGTCGAGGTTGTTGACGAACCCCTTGACTACAATATTCTACTTGGAAGGCCATGGGTATATGTTATGACTGCAATTGTTTCTACAAATTTTAGAATGATCGCTTTTCCATATAAATGTGCCATCCTAGTCATCAATCAAATATCCTTCTTTGCCTCCGCTTTGCAGGTAACTGGAAGTGTTCCATTCATTCACACACCCCAACTAGCACTTCAAAACATTGGTGTATGACTCTTAAGGGATTCCGCTCTCATGGGAACCTTTCCATTACCGCCGCCTGTGATGTTGGCAGAAATTGCAAGTATAGAGACCTGCTACATGATGTCTTCCACTCCATCTGGCTTAAGGAAGAGTGCAGGTGATTATGAAATTATTACGTTGGATGAGTTTTTGCCACCCAGCGCTATTGAGATAGCATAGCAATCAATCTATCTAGCTTGGGCGGCGAATCCGAAATCAGCGTCGCCAGTTGTTTGGGTTGATCGTTCCTTCAATTTTGGTACTCCATATGATCCTTTTTCCTCAACTTTCTTGACAGATGAGAATATTTTGGAAACCATGATTTCAGAAGGAGAACCATGGGAATATTATCATCATCATTCCCATCTTCTTGATTATGAAGAAATAATCTTAGTGAACTATATCACTCATCGATCAAAAAATTATTTTCGAATTCTTTACTTATTAATGCAATCGATTCTGAGCGAAATTTGTGAAATATTGAAGAAACCACTTCTATCAACATTTTGACCAAACCTGGCATTGTAGAAAATATTCATGTCGATGTATCTTGTTCTCCATCAGAACTCGAAACATATCGTTCTCTTTTTCATGAATTTCGTGATGTATTTTCTTGTTCTTATGAGGAAATACCAAGCATACATACTAGTATCGTTGAACACACTATTAATATGTATCCTAATGTCAAACCAATGTGTCAACGCCTTCATCCTATTCATCCAAACAAGGTCATTTCCATCAAAGAAGAAGTTGAAAAACTTTTGCATGCTGGTTTCATTTACCCTGTTCCACTAACTGAGTGGGTTTCGAAAATCGTTCCTGTCATGAAAAAACAAGGAACCACCATAGTGTGCATCGATTATCGGGATGTCAATATTTCTTGTCCAAAAGAAAGCTATCCTACTCCCTTTATCGACCAGATTATTGACGATTATGCTGGATGTGAAATCTTTTCGTTCATGGATGGATTTTTCAGCTATAATCAAATCAATATCCACCTAGAGGATCAACATAAGACAACATTCATCTATCCCTGGGGCACATTGGCTTATAAGAAACTACCGTTTGGTTTAAAGAATGCTGGGGAAACCTTTTTAGAGAGCAATGGATTATGCTTTCAATGACATCAAGCACATTGTTCAACTCTATCTAGACGATTTAACCGCACATTCACGAAATTTGACTGATCAGTTGATACATTTGAGAGCCATCTTCTTATGCTGTCGACACTTTAAAATACACCTCAATCCACATAAATGTGTGTTTTGTGTTGGTTCTGGTTGTTTTCTTGGATTCGTCGTCTCAAAAGAAGGAATTCAAATCGACCCATTGAAGTTTCAGGCCATTCTTGATTTGCCTGTGCCATCAACCTTACTTCAGATACAAAAACTTCAAGGAAAGGCTAAATTCCTAAGGAGGTTCATACCCAACTATGCCGAAATGGCTAAAGGATTTACTCAGCTCTTGAAAAAAGGGGTTCCCTTCCATTGGGACCAAGTTGCACAAACTTATTTTGATGCTGTCAAGGATACTCTTGTCCAGGCATCATTAATGTATCCCCCGAATTATTAGAGTGATTATTTCTTATATATCGCCACGGCTAATACGACCATTGCTATGGTATTGCTCCAAGTAGAAAATGGGATAGAATATCTGATATATTATTTGATTCATAGTCTCAATGATACGGAAGTTTAATATTCGTACGTGGAAAAGCTTGCCTTGGCAGCTGTTCAAGCTATCCAAATATTTTGCCACTATATCCTGTTCTGGAAGACCATTTTCATTTCGAATTGCAACCCCATGACTTATATCTTATCACATCAATTTCTCTGGGGGAAATATTCAAAATGGATTATCATTTTGCAGGAATTTGATTTGGAATTCATCAAATCCAAGTCAAAGAAGTCTTTAGATTTGGTTTAGATTCTCTATGACCTTCAATCTGATAGTACTGCTACTACATCAGAACCATAAATTCCTAATGAGACTTTGTTTCTAATCGGATCATTTGATTCTTAGTATGGGGATTTTATCATTATCTCTAGACTCAAAATTTTTGGCCTGATACCTCTCACTTTGACCAGCGACGTATTCAATACCAAGCCAAAGATTATTTGATCATCGGCGATACACTTTATCATCTTGGTGTTGATATAATTTTAAGAAGGTGCCTCACTCATGAGGAGGCCGAAAAGGTTTTAAATGATTATCATGTTGGGGCTTGTGGTGGACACTTTTCTGGATACGCTACCGTGCAGAAGATACTCCACGCCGGTTACTTTTGGCCTACCATATTTCACGACTGCATTCTTGTGGTCAGAAGTTGTCATGCGTGCCATACATTTGATCATAAAACCCGCAAACCGCCAGTGCCAATGCATCATGTTGTCTTTGTGGGACCATTTTAGAAATGGGATATTGACTTCATGACCTGTAACCCTCGTTGATCCGGGGGGCATGGTTATACTATTGTCATAGTAGAATACTTTACCAAATGGGCTGAAGCAATGCCTACATTCAACAATACAGGACAAAAGACTGCATTGCTTTTCTTTAATCATGTTATTGCACGGTTTGGGGTCCCACAGTCTATAGTTACAAATCATGGGAAGCATTTTTGCAACCACGTGATGATTGAATTGACTGCCAAGTTAGGATTGTCACATGATAATTCTACTCCTTATTATCCACAATAAAATGGACAAGTTGAGGCTATCAACAAGATTCTTAAATGTATGCTTCAACAAATAATAGGAGTTCGTAAAAGAAACTAGCATTTGATCTTGTACTCGGCCTTGTGGGCATACCGAATCTCAGTGAGAAACACAACCAGATTTACCCCCTTTCAATTGGTGTATGGTCTAGAAGCTATCTTACCAATCCAATGTGAAATATCGTCCTTAAAACTCACAATTGACTTGTTACCTAACACCTCAGAAGAAGAAGCGTGTCTTTTTAACCTCATCCATCTTGATGAAACGTGTCATGAAGCCCAATTGGCAAACGAAGCGCATAAGAGACGTATAAAGGCGCAATACGACAAAAATGTCCAGCCTCACATTTTCTCAGAGGGTGACTTGGTCCTTCTTTATGATCGAGAAGCTGATGTAATAGGTACAGGGAAATTTGAGCCATTGTGGCATGGCCCCTATATTTTCAAAAGAGTTCTTGCTAAGGGTGCCTATGAGTTGGTGGATTACGATGGAATTCTGTTGGTGCAACCCAGAAATGGGTTGTATCTAAAACGTTACTATGCTTAATCATGAGCGTAGTGATTTTTTGTAATGTATATATATGTTGTTGATTTGCATTCATTGTCTTCATTTTTTTTTATAGTTTTCTTAACGTTAGTAATTCACTTTATATTTCATCGCAGATGTCTGAATCTTTAGAACCATTTTTTGGATATGCTGATGGTGCTAGTAGTAGTACGCATAATCTATCCTCTGCAGCGTGGGCCATTTTCGCTCTGAACGACGAGTTAGTGGGCTTTCAAGGGATTTGTATTGGTAGATCAAACTTCTCTCTGATGCCATTTAATGGTATTGGCCGTGTTAGCCATCAGTAAATTTTTGACTGAAGATTCTTGAAGTCTTCTTGTGCTATTTGAACTTTGCTAGTAATCTTCACTGTTGTTTCATTATAAATAAAACAAGTTAAAACTGCTGCCCCCTGCAAAATTGTTCCCTAAATAACCCCTCTTTCATCATTTCATTCACTCATTTTGGCCCTTCTTATCCTCCATTTACCTTTAAAAAATCCCCTTTCTCTCGTCATTGTATCCTCATTTACCCCAAGGGAACCCTCCAAATCCTGTTTTAAACTCATAAAAAATCCCTCTTGGTTGTTTAAAAACTCATATTTTGTCTATCGGAACCCCAAAAAACAACCACACAAAACCCTCTGTTTGCCTTAAAAACACCCTTTTCAGACACATAGGTTTTAGCCCCCGAGGGCTCTAATATTTTCGACCCTTCCCCTCCATGTGTCCGGGCACTATAACCAAGTGCTTTAACGATAAGCCCCTCTTCCCTTGACCCCGGTTCCGGTTTCTCCCATGGAACCTTGCCTTTCCCTTCCTCTTTTTCCCTTTTTCCTTACACCCACCTTGCCACTTTGCAAGATAATCCCAACCGTTGATCTATAAGATCAACAACTATTGTGCCCTTTCCCCTTTCTTTCTTCTACCCAAATCCTATCCTCCTTTCACCCTTGCAAATAAATCTCCTCCATCGATCCATTTGATCTGACGGTCCTCAGTAATCTTGATGACCCCAACTCCACCAGGGCCTACCTCCCATTACATAAATCACATGTCCAATCACACGTTGCCACTTGTCTCCCACTAGAACCCCCGCCGACGCACCTTTCCTATCGCACCCGATTTGCACCGTCGAATCTCGACCCTTTCATTTGACGGTTGCGCTGCCATATCACAAAATTTGTGCGCTCGAGGTTTAACACTTAAAAATTTTGTGATATCGGCGGTATCAAAAAAGCTACGTGGCGAGCAATGAATGGAATTTCATTGCCTCCAGGAAAAACCACTTGTTGCCTTTTCATCGTGCGATAACCACCCGTGGTTTTCTCAAAACCAATTTTTTCCCAGATCGCGCCAAATACAGTTTAGACTGCAATTTTGCCCGTTTTTCTCCATAGGACCCCTTCGCCTGCATATTCACCCCCTCTGCATCACTCCTCCGCTCCGTCAGCCTCCTAAGCAATCAAACCCCCATCGCAGGTTTTTATAACAACTTTTATGGTTGTTGCAGGTTTTTATATAACAGTTCTAGAAGCCAACAGCCTTCTCATGGTTAAATAAGGAGCACAGCCGAAGACCATTATCTCTGAAGCCTAAATTATGCAGATCGAAGGTTTCCAGGGTTAATTGGATGATTTTATCGGTGCTGTAGAGAACTGGTTATACAAGCAAACCCACAACGTACCCATACACATGTACACCAGCAAACACAGTAATGAAGGATTAAGGGGTATCACTGAGCCAATAAAGTTAAAGAGTTAATGCATAAAGACTAAAGATCAAAAGAGCTTAACCCGATAGATAAAGATAAAGCACATATTAAAGACAGATCAATGCTCAAAGCCACAAAAGAAGATAGGTCAACAAAGGAGCCTCCAAATGCCACATCATCAGGGCTATTACTCCACAGATGACACTTGCAGATTTATATCTGCAAAAGAATACTCAATAAATTCCCAATCAGAGATATTTTGCCAAAGACAGCTCAGACTTTATGATCAACCTACCAAAACCCCCAAATTCAACAATAGTAATTAAGGTTGATGAAATTTAATGTAAAATAATTTAAATAGAGATGAGCACTCAAAATATTCTCCCTTTGGCCTCCCAAAGGTCAATACACCATTACTCTGTATTAATTGAACAAATGCACCCCTCTTACACTCCACATCCTCTTTCTTCTATAATTACTTCTGTGGAGGACAATATAGAGGTTGGTCTCTGGATATTTTGTTGCATGTAAATAGCTTTTGAAGTTGTTGTAACTCTCATTGTAATTGAAGACACATAAGCTGAGATGAGAAGTTTGAAGTTGTAGAGGCCCATTGGACTTTGAAGATTGTAACTGGTTTGAACATCAAATACAAATAGCTGATTTATGGGATCCTGGTCTATGTCAATGGTGATGTGTTTCTCACTGTAAATTGTTATTTTCTTTGTTTCCATTCTGTCCACTTTTCTTTGATAAAGAACAACAAATATAGATTAGGATTTACTTCTGAAGTACCCTAAATCTCACTGAAAATATTTATCCTTTATGTTTTCTATTGATTTTATATTTAAAGATGATTGAATAAAGTATAACCAGTGAAGTGTTGGTGAGCCCATGTTTCCTGAGTACAAATTGAGACATTGTCTCTGAATGTTCTTGATAAGTCTGCTAATTGAAGATTGAGTTGGAGAAGTCTATGGTTAGCGTTGTCCTCTAGTTTATCTCCAACAGTTGCTTTGAAGAGTTCCCTTAAAGAGTATGTTGAAAGCAAGCTAGTTTCAAAGTACTTACCTAATCTTAGACTACTTTTTGTGTTTATCATGAATGTTTTCCCTTTGAATATGTTGAAAGCAGGCTAAGTTAAAGGTCTTTACTTGATCTTAAGCTATTCTATGTGTTTTAAATGTTTTCTCTTGAAAGTACATCAAAAGCAGGCTAGTTTAAAAGTACTTACCTGATCTTAGATTAATTTTGTGTCTTTCTTTAAGTGCATTCCAAAAGCAGGATAGTTTCAAAGTACTTACTTGATCTTAGGCTGTTCTTTGTTTTTTCATGTGTTTTATTTCTTTCACTTCATTTCTTATTGTTTCATCGCATAAAATCAACTTAAAGAGATCCTTTGACATAGATGACTTGCCCCATGGACCACTCTTGAACCTTGTTGTGCAATTAAATCCTCTTATGACTCCATAGCCCAATGGATTGATGCTTCTCCTTACCTATCTCATCAGCTGAACCATTCCTTTCACCTACTCACACCTTCACCCTTCATATAGGCTTCCTTCATCTTCATTATATCCTTGCCCAACCAAACAAAACAACAAACCTTGTTCTTAATAACTAGCCTAATATCATATCACAAAACTTAAAGATCATATCTTTGAACTCATACATAGAGAGGTCCCTCTCTGAATATAGGATGGCTAGGTCCTCAGATTCCAAAGCGGTTTTGATTTAGGCTTTGCAGCGTTTGTACTTGCCAATATTGCAAACTACGGAGTCCTGGGCCGCACCACATCATCATAAGGTTAGACTCACAACTTGTGGTATTACAAATTACTCTTGTTTATACTGTTAGAAATCCAACACTACATCGTTTGTTCCTAAGAGTTCGAATTTTGGAAAGACATTTTGATTTTATTCAATATCAACACATTTCTAGAAATTTGAACACATTGACTAATTCTTTGGCTAATCAAGTTTTAGACAGACATTTGCAACACATGTAAAGAAATATTGACATTATTGAATAGGATTTCGCAATAAACATAGGAAAACACTGAAATCAAATAGATAGATAGTTATAGGTTTTACAAAAAATTGTACCCAAGACACATTGGTCATCTGACCTAAAAATGTATGCAACATGTCAAAAGTAAACTAGTGATGCTCATGGTTACATGTTATAGATCTAGCTATCCTACGCAGTAACCGCATCTAGCGGTTAAGAACACCTATACTGTGGCACTGCAGTCACATGGGTAACTCTTCAATCCTGCAATCTGGAATCCCGAAGGTTAACCCCTCTATGTGCTACCGAAGCTCAGACAGAGTCTCAGCCATATCTACATCCTGAAGGACTTCTCTCCCGACAGCCCTCTCTATTGGCTCATATACTCCATGCTATGGTTCCTCCATCGGTTGAACTCAAACAACATCTGAATTACATTAAAACTTTAGTTTAGTCTTGGGAAAACATCAAAATACAAAAACATTGTATAAAACTTAGAAAAATAAAAAACATGGTCAAAATATTCTTACCTATTGCACCACATTGAGCGCCTTCTGGTAAAGATAAGTCTGGATCTCCTCAGAAATAGAAACCTGCGTATTCATACTCATTGATGGTGACGACTTGTCGCCTGAACCAAGTGAAGAATGTAGTCAAGAACACAATGGAAAATTGGCCTACATGCCTACCCATTAGTTCTACCCATCTCTACATCCTCGGATCTCTAGGGTTAGATACACCCAATGTCACATGATGAGGCTACATCAGTGGAATCCACTATAAGGCAAATGAAATGAGGATCAAACCATAACTGAATTTTTCTTCCTTCCTCCCTTTGCCTTGTTCAGTTGTTCTTTTATTTTAGAAAGTACAACTTCAGACCAGTTGAAGATTGTTGACTCCATGCACTTTAGCGCATACTGCATATATGATCTATTCGCTACATGTAGTGTAACGGTGCCACTAAGTTTTGTGATCGTGAAAAGAATGTTTCTCAAAGGAAAATCTTGAATGTCACGGATGTTTATTTTCCCATCCTTGCTTGGCTCTGCCCCTGGATAGCAATATTGCAAAACATAATCTCTCACAGTCTCTCCTCTGAGAGCAGACCCTGAGAGGGAAATAGGCAAGCCTCTCCTCGACAAGCCTCTAAGAAAGTATACATCCTCTACTATAATAGGAACCACTTTGTTCCTAATGTGAAATGCATCGATAGCTGGATCCCAATCTCGAACTAGGAACTCCAAGAGTTCTATTTGTTGCCTCATCCCTAATAAGCAAAACTACTTTAACAACCCACAATCTCTTAGGGCTCTTAATGTACCTAGATCATTTAGGGCAACCATATTTTGTTCTTCATTCTCTCTTTCTCTCCAAGTAATCGTCATTCTAGTCTGACGAAATCTTGAAACATAACCATAAGACCCATTAGACTCCTTTTCATGCAAACAATTAGGAAAATTTTGGGTACATTACAAAAATAAAAATTGAGAATTGCACCCAAGGCAGTCTTGAAAAAGGGACAGTGCATTGCATATGCACCTAGGCTTCAATTTAGGTTCTCCACAATGCAATTTTTGATGCTCAAGGGTGCGTTGCCCTCTTTAGAAAAATAATTTACCCTAAGGGCCCCAAATCCCTAAAAATTTGGAATGAAAGGAAATGAATTGACTACTGAAAGAAAGAGAGGGTTCATGGCACCAACCTAGATCAAACAACGATGAAAACCGTCCACAGAAACAATCACAATCAACGACTAAAGTTTGGGGGCAAAAACAGGTTCAAAGCTCCAAAATTCAAATGGTAACTTTCAAATGGTAAAAATGAATAGTAAAACTCTTTTTATTAGTCATTTTATTATTTGCAAATCATATTTATTACTGTGACTATGGTTTTATTCTATTTTTATCATGAAACGGGTATTTTTAATCCATTTGATGTTGTTTTGAACATGTTTTACAACTGATGAGCAGATTAGTCGTGCAGATTTATTTCAAGAATGATTTGACCACAAAGCATACTTTTATCTTTTTTTTTTCGATCTTTGTTAAAAATGAAAAAGAACTTAAAGCGCAATTTTATCTCTTTTTCAAGATTCGATAACAGCGAAAAAGGAACCCTTGGAGTCTTCTTTTAGCTCTTTTCAGACTCTGATAATGTGAAAAGATTTCCGAGCACTTGTCTTTTCGAGCTCGTAAAAGTAAATGAATTGATATCTACTCATTATAAGTTTAACCCTTTTCCGGACTAAGATAGATTATTTATGAAAAATGAATGCCTTAGTCGAACATGGCTAGGAGGTTCTTTCATATATTATTTTACACTTTTTCGGATTTGAGCGACAACTTTACGAAAAATTACTTATGGAGTTTTCTTTCATCCTCTTTTTCAAACTCTCTAAATATTAAAAAGGAACGGGTTGTCACTATCGTTAGGCTCGTTAAAACATAAAATAGTGACGGGCTTGTCGATCATGGAAATAATCGAGTTTCATTCATTTCTAGACTCGTTAAATTATTAAATAGCGATACATTATTCACCTGAAGGGTTGAATTATAGATCAAGTAATATGTTATCCTCCTCAATCTTGTTCAAAATAAAGAGGCATCGGTGTTGCACAACATTTTGTCATTGTCCTTGCAATTCCCATCCCGAACATTGGAGGCTCATTTCTGTGACCAAAATAAAGTGTCATGCCTTGCAAATACCATCATTGCATCCCTTGCCACGAGCACAACATTCATTCTGTTGACAGCTTCCTGAAAATACCATCAGAAACACCTGTTTTTGCCTTGGCGCTAGTATACCGTTATGCCCTCGCGTCAATCGGGAAATTAACACTGGGACCCGCGCCCATTGGCACTTTGTCCTAGTTAGCTACTCGTGCCAACCTGTTTATGGAATGTTTTTTTAAAAATAGAGGTGAAGTTTCCATCATAACAAACTTCGTGGGCGAGTCATCTAGAGTGGTTCGACTGAATAACCACAGCCTTCCTCCTTTGGCCTCTTGTTTCCACCTTTTGGGGAAACCTCCCAAGGGATAAGGCCTCCCTTCCACTATTGTAGGGATCCCAACCTCCTCCTCCCCCTCTATAAATACAACCATCTTCCATTGATGTGCTAGATGAACTGAGCATATTATAGCTGAAACGCTGAAGAGATTTATGTACATTTTGTGAGAAAAGATAGAACGGAAGAGTCCCTCATTGAGAGAGCTTAGACTTGTGTCTTCATCACGTCCGAATTCCGTGACGATTCATCAAGACGCGCTTCGACTGAACCCCGCTGAAGGAGGCTAAGACGTCAAGGCTGAGTTGTAAATCTTTCTTCTATTAATACATATACATGACTATTGTCTAGTTCCAATCTTGCGTTATGTGTTTTGTTTGATGCAATATGCTTAACCATCCTTGACTAGTTAGTTGATTATGAATGAGATCATTTTTTGGTATGCTGCTCTTGTTTGTTGATCTTTTTGCAGGTATCCAAGCATCGTTGCGGAAGGATCGTGACCCGTCGAGACAGGGATCAAGAGGCCATCACCACCACAACCACGACATCGTTGGATTCTAGGTAGGTCGATCTACCCCGTCTTTTTCATTAATTAATTAAGGAACCTACACTTTAGCTTGTCCCTTTGTTACTAGACCCACTCTAGGGCTAGAGGGATCATCTCTGTCCACGGAGAGGATTTACCTTCACAACAGATTGGTGACTCTGTTAGGGATCAGTGCGAGTTTGTCGTTTCGCCCTCATCAAGTTTACTTTGGTCGTTCCCTTGCTTGTCTGTCTTTTTTGACTTCCTTGAGTGCCTAGAAACCTCTTGTTCAGCTCTAGAGTGTCAAGATTGACCTTTGCTCACTGGTTTTCCCATTCTCCCATAGATATTCGGCTTGGCACACTTTTTGTTTGAACAGTCGCGCCAATTGGCATTGGTTGCTTTTGTTGCAGCAGCGCCAACCCTTGTTTGGCGCGGATTACCGCCTTACAATCGCGTCGAACCCTATAGGGTTTGGTTTGACCTCCCTGTTGATTTTTTGGTCAGTTGTGCTTGACTCCGATTTGTTTTTGGTTTGAAATTGGTCTTTTTTGTGTTGTTTTAGGCTTGCTCTTCTCAGCTGTTTGTCTATTTTTCTATCAATGAGTTCGTAGCCTTAGGGTTCTAGGTGTCTTTCGCTCATTGAGCCTTTTGGTTGAAGCTTGAGTCTTTTGGTTTTTGTCAATTCAATTCCTTGATCAGTTTCCTGAGTCTTTCTTGATCCTTTGAGTTTTGGTTTGTTTAACAATTACTTTGTGTTTGTTTGACTCTCCATATCTTCGTTTTCGAGCATAGATTACATTGTTTGTTTTGGGTCGTTTAGAAGGCTTCCACTTTGCTTGAAAGAGTGTGTCATTAGTTTGAGTGTTTTTGTGTTTGTATTGCTTTGATTGAATCATTCAGTTTAGCTCTCTACATTCGCAATACTCAGAACTAGTGTTTTCTTTGTTTTTTTAATGTAATTAGTGCATTGTGTGCTTCATTTCATTGAAAAAAAAAAAAAATTTTGCATCCTTTCATTGGCATCGGAAATGAAAATCTTTCACATAACTAGCGCTTGCACCTAAGAAAGAGTTTTCGTTTCTCTTTTGATTGTATTAGATGCATTAGCAGATTTCTTCCTGTGATTTCATTGATTGCTATTGTTTGAAAGATCTCTATCCTTCTCTTAATTAGCGTTCATTGAATGGAAAATGGTGTTCATTTGCATATAGTTTGCATTTAGGAAATTCGAGATCGAAATTCGATAGGACCTTGAAACTTAAACGCTAATTCAAGATCAACTGTAAAATCAATTGAATTAACCTAAGGAAACATTGGAACATAACGCAAACATTTTTAGTGGTCTAGGCTAGAGACGTGTTTCGGCGTCTTAAAATCTTGTAGTTGTCGTTCGCCATTTGGCTTTAGACAGCGCTAGTACAAACTTGTACTCCCCATACCGTCGAGTATATAAAGGGAGACCCCATTAGGTTCAAATATTTTTATCCATAGGAAGCCGAGTCTGCCGCCCTGTAACTATGATACATCGAACACAAAATTCGGGGAGACTACCTGCATGGACGTTAAGTCCTTGGTCATTTCTCCTTCATTTGATCACCAAGGTGTATATGGCAGTTCACGAAAACTTGGTACACCCTCTTTCTTAGATTACCTGAGTAGTCATTTCAATCTTTTTGTGACTCCATAAAAAGAGAAGAGATCATCGAGCACTTGTCCTTTCATGCTCGTTTAAAATTGAAAGTGACTAGAGTCATATTTTGTCTGTTTCTCGACTCTTAAAACATGAAACAACAAAGTCTGGTTTCAATGTCGTAAAATTAATTACCCACGATCACATGCCCGTTAAAATTTTGTTATTTGGCTTGTTTTTGTTTTTCCTTAGACTTCGATCTTGAAGCCCTCGATCAGGTATCTCATTTTCCTTCCTATGTTGAAATACTGTCACAGTGGTGGAACCACCAGTTATGTCGTCTGCTTCACTGCTGCCTAGTGGTAGTTTCTTTCCTGACGTTTCTTACGAAACCCCTCAGTCCACTAGGTCTGCCGAGTTTTCGCAGCCTATTCTCCCGACTGTCTTGCCTCTCGTTACCCGATATCCCCCTGAAGAGTCAGTTGAGTTCAATTGGCATCCTTCGGGTGCTTGGTTTGGTTTTGGGGACGAGGAAGAATGTCCTCCTCTTACTTCGGGATCACCATTTATAGCTGCTGCTATACCTCCTAGTCCTCATTATCTCTTTGACGATCTTACGGCTTCATTAGATATGGATTCTTCAAGTCTTGTTGGCAGTGAAGAAACGTCTGTTTCTACAGGGGAATATCAACTTTTCCCAGAAGATCTCCCGCATGTTTTTGTTCAATCTTCTCCTCAATCGGTGTCACTTCCACTCGGTTATCGGACTTTGAGTCAGATTATTTATGGTGTTGCGTCCATAGCACAATCCAGTACATCAACTCCCCCAAGGAGTTTGGTCCTCCCTTCGTTGGGACTGTCACCTTCAACACTGAGTTCGTCGGTCACTGTTACATCTGTCCTAGTCCAACCTACCGTCTGTGTGGATTCGTCTACGACGGTTGTTACGACTTAGTTGTCAGGATATTTTCACACTCGTAGGTCTATCTTTCTCAATCTCACGTGGTATGTCAATTAGGTTCCGAGAAGATCACAAGCTCATGCTCCGGAGGCTGCACCTGTTGGTGAAACTACGACTACCCCTATGGTTTATACCTATGCTTTTGATGAGCACATGTTGGACATTCACCGACGATATCCTCCTACTCCGGATGCTCGTTCTCTTGAGGCTACGTCTATTTCTAGTATGACTTCGACTATCCTTGTGATTCCCGGTGGCCTTACTTTTGAAGAGTATTTGTTGGTCGCTCAGCAACAGAACTCTCAGGGTTCTCAGCAGCCCCAAGCTCCTGTCAATCCTCCCCATCATTATGATGTTGTTGGTAACCCCGTCTATTTGCTTCCTGTCGATCCCAATCAGGCTGTCTATTTGCCTCCAGCAAATCCTTATTAGACCGTCACTCATAAAGGACCTTTGTCACAGGGACAACCCTCAGGCTTACAAGGACAACCCTTACAGGGGCAACCTTCAGCCTAGTAGGGAAAACCCTTTGGTCCTCAGGGATAACCTTACGGTCCGCAAGGTCAACCTGCGGTCCAACAAGGACAACCCTATGGTCCTTCAGGTCAGCCTCAACAAGGAACATCGTATGTTGCTGGGGGGCAAATGTATCCACCATAGGGACAACCTCTTGCACAACAACAACAACCATACATTCAGTATGGCCAAAAATTTGTGCAACCGGGACAACCCTACGGTCCTAATCCAGGTCAACTTGGTTATCAGGGGCAACCTGGTCCATTGCAACCATCGGGCTAACCTCTTCCACAAGGGAAACCCGGTGACCCTCAATATCTAGGCCAACCTTCTCCGCAGGGGCAGCCTGCCCAACACCAGCAACCGATTCAAGCTGTTCAACCTGCTCAGCAACAGGTTCAACCTGTTTTTCCATCTCAGCAGGGTCCACCTATTCAGCAGCCCGCTCAACCTGCTCAGCAGGGTCCACTTGCTCGACCCCAAGGCGCTTATTACCATCAAGGTCAATATCAGCCAGTATATAGTGCGCCCCAAGGTTTCACTTATTACCCTCAAAATCAATCTCAGTTGGTGTATAATCAACCTCAAGGCCATGCTTACATTCCACAACAAAATCCATACATTTCTTAGCAAGGACCTCATTGGTATGCTCAGAATCAATATCCTAGTCCTCAACCCCAGTATCAACAGAATTATCTGGCGTATAACCCCTATGGTCAGAATCCTCCCGGACAAAATATATGTGGGCATAATTTCTCTCAAACTGGGTGGAATGTTAACACAGGTCCTTATCAAAGACCTCTAATGCCTTTTAATCCTCAATTACCATTTCTCACTACGTTGGAACTGCCTGATGTGTCAAAGCTTACGAATGATCTGATTCTTCATAACCCGTATTGGCCTCCAGTTCCAACTAATATTCCTGGTGATTGTCCTAAGTTTGAGGGCAAGTCCAGAGAAGACCCTCAAACGCATGTTATGACTTACCACTTGTGGTGTTCCTCTAGCTATTGGGTTGACGATTCCATCCGACTCCGTCTTTTCCAACAGACTCTTACTGGTTCCGCTGCAAAGTGGTACATTGAGCTATCTCGTGGCATCTTTCAAGACTTCAACTCTTTAGCCATGACATTTCTTACCCACTTTCATTTACCGGTTCACTATGAGACCGAGACACACCTCCTCACATCCTTGAAATAGGACCGAGATACTCACATATTGGATCATATTCATGAATGGAGGCGTCGTCGTCGCTTAATTAATTTTGAAATTCCTGATCAGCTTATAACTGATTGGTTCACTACCTCCTTTGTCAATCAAATAGCTAAAGACATAACTATGGGGGCATGTGTAATCGAAGAATAGGCCATTTCTCGTGCCCAATACCTTGATCTTGTGTACTCTTAGTCTGGCACATTTTATGATATCCTGCCTGATTCCCCTCGACCTAGAACTTCTAAAGCACCAACGACCCCATCCGTTGATGGTATTATTGGTTCTGTGTCTCAGACTTCTTGGAAATCTTCTCCTTCAAATCCTGGGAAGAAAAAGTCCAATCCTTCCAATGATACTGCTTCTCAGCCTACCCCAAATTCTGGTAAAACCACGAAATTCAATGTTGTTTAGGCCAATCCGGCGGATAAAACTTCCAAGGGGAAAAAAAGGGTAAATTTGAGGCCAAAACCGATACCTCGAAACTAGATTCTTCAAAATCTCGTACTGATGATGGTTCACAGCGTAAGCCGAAGTACCCTTGTTTGATTTCTAACGAAAAGCACTACACCAAGGACTATCCTCGACGAGCCGAAGTTAGTAGATTGCTCAAAGGAACCCAGGGAACTACGATTGTTTTTAAAGAACCTTTTCCATCTCAGGAGACCCAGATGGTAGAGCAACCTCAGTCCTCTGCCCCATTTGGCTCTCAGGTGTTCTTGATGAACGGTTCTGCATCCGTTTCTATTGCTACTCAATCGAAATATTATACTGAATCATGTCAGGCAACGGGGAAAGAGATCGTTGATGGTCCTCCTCCTCCACCTACTTCTGGCCCTCTTCAGATTGAAAGGCCCAATACTAAGCCCGTTGTACAACCACCTTCCAAAGGTGTACTCCGCAAGTCTTCTTACAATCCAAACGCCCGTGCTGCTCAACATTACAGTATTGTTGAGGATTTGGCTCAAGCACCATCTGTAATGTCTGCATTAGAAGTACTTCAAAGTTTTCGTCTCAACGGAAGGCTTTACTATCTGTGATTGGCGGGGTTGATCCTACTGATACTAGCCTTCTCGCTTTCAATTTATATAATTTCATTCCACGACTCCCGCACCAAATTGCGCTCATTATACAGGTTGGTATTCATGGTATCGATATCCATCAAGCAGTCGTGGACGAGGGTGCATCTACGTGCGTCATGTCATCTTCTTGCTAGAAAGCCACTGGTTCTCTAGCCTTGAAGTCCTCGCCAAATTCCCTTGAAGCATTTGATGCAAGGGAATTAAAACCTTTAGGTGTTCTCGCTAGCTTGTTGATCACATTGAAAGGTAAGATAGACAATGTCGAGGTATAAGTAGTTGATGCCAAGCTCAATTACCATCTTCTCCTCGGTCTTAGTTGGACTCATGCCATGCTATTTGTTCCATATACTCTCTTTCGTGTCCTGAAATTCCTGCATGAAGGAAATATTGTTACTGTTGATCAATTTCCTTTTTCACCTCTTCTTGCAAGAACAATGTTCCCTATGTGGATCAGATTCCTACTCCCTACGAGAGTGTTGGGCTGGGTCTCTTCAAAGATCTTGCCCTCATGGGTATTTTTCCCCTTCCTCCACCCAATACTGTTCAGATCAATATGATCTCTTGGTCTGACAACCCATGGATCATCCCTTCACCTGAACAGATCGATTCTTTCAGAGATTCGATGTCGTTGAGTCCGATCGAGATTGACTATTGTGAACTCATTGTGGCTTCAGAACCTCCATCTTCTGATCATGCTCCTTTGAGTATGTCTCTTAACGCTTATTCTTAATCCCCTTGGCTCAACGATTCAGATTCACCCAATCCCTTGAAAGAGATATTTCCCTTTGATGAAGCCATCGTGGAAACCATGTCTCTCGAGGATCTTCCCTGGGATGATAATCATCATCGTTCCTCGTTCATGCCTGATCTCAGGGCCATGTCTACGTATCTTGATAGGTTTTCATCTCTGGTTCCTTCTCCTCCGCTTCAAACGCTTATACTAACACATGAAGTTTTCACAGAGGGTAGCTTGAGTAACATCACACAAATGATGTCTATCGACATTTTTGTGAAACCAGGAATCGTTGAGAACATCCATATCGAGGTCACATGTTCTTCCGATGAAGTCCAGGTTTATACTATCCTTTTCCGCAAGTTCCGAGACATATTTGCATGGTCCTATGAAGAAATGACTAGCTTAAATCCCAAAATAGTGGTGCATGAGATTCCTACCTACCCTAGTTTGAATTCTGTTCATCAACGCCTTTGCCTTGTGCACCCTCGAAAAGCTGCCTCCATTAAAAGTGAAGTTGAGAGACTTCTCAATGCTGTTTTCATCTACCTAATTCCCTTGACATAATGGGTCTCCAACATTGTCCCTATAGATAAGAAATAGGGTACCATTCGGGTCTGTGTTGATTATCGTGACATCAATCGAGCTTGTCCTAAGGATAATTATCCTACTCCCTTTATTGATCAGATCATTGATGACTGCGCTGGAAGTGAGATATTTTCCCTCATGGATGGCTTTTCTGGCTATAACCAGATTAACATTCTCCCGACTGATCAACATAAGACTACCTTCATCTATCCTTGGGGTACTTTCGCGTATAATAAACTTCCTTTCGGCTTGAAGAATGCTGGGGCCACATTTCAGCGAGTGATGTCATACACTTTTCACGATATTAACCACATCGTTCAGCCTTATCTGGATGACCTTCCAGCTCATTCAGCTAAATGTAAGGACCATCCTAACCATCTTCGTTAGATATTTCTTTGTTTTTGACGCTATAACATTTGGCTAAATCCACACAAATGCGTCTTCTACGTTGATTTTGGTAGACTCTTAGGGTTTATCGTGTCCAAAGACGGGATTCACCTTGATCCACTCAAAGTCAAGGCTATCATTAATCTCCCCTCTCCATCTTCATTACATCAGCTACAAAGTCTTTAGGGTAAGGCTAATTTTTACGCCGTTTTATACCTAAATATGCCGAAGTAGCTAAAGTATTCACACAATTACTAAAGTAGGGCGTCCCTTTCCTTTGGGATGAGATCGCCCAGAATTATTTCGATGCTCTGAAGACGTTGCTTTTCAATGCTCCTCTGTTACATCCTTCGAACTATCATCATGATTTTTCCCTCTATTTAGTTTCCACTCTCAGCATTATTGTCATGGTTATGGTTCAAGACAATAATGACGGTGATGAGCATGTTATTTTCTACCTCTCTTGTAACCTTCTCGATACTGAAACACGCTATGCCCATGTCGAGAAGTTAGTGTTAGATGCGGTTCAAGTGGTTCAATGTTTTTATCATTATATTCTGTTGTGTATTGTGACTGTGATTTCTGAATGCAACCCCATGACCTATATATTGTCTCGACAATTGCTAGGGGGAAATACTCAAAGTGGATTTTTATCCTCCAAGAATTCGATTTTGAATTTACTACTTCCAAGTCAAATAAATCACTAGTCTTTTTCGATCTGATTTGTTCCCTCCCCTCTAGCTCTGCACCATTTGGTTCTGAAGAATGCATTCTAGATGATACGATTTTTTAGATTAGCACCCTCGATCCTTGGTACGGTGATATCATCTTATATCTCCAGACTTCTACTTTTATATATGAGTTGATGAAGGATGCTCACCGACGCATCCACCATCAATCACAACCTTATCGTATAGTTGGAGATACACTCTATCACGTCAGAGTAGATTCCATTCTCCGCTGGTGTTTGACCCTCGAGGAGGCTGAGAAAGTTTTGAATGATTTTCACAGTGGTGTCTATGGCAGTCACATGTCTGGTTATGCCACTGCACATAATATTCTTCGTGCTGGGTATTTCTGACCTTCTATCTTCAAGAACTGCATTGTCGTTGTCCGTAAATGTCATGATTACTAGATCTATCAGCGTAAGATGTGCGCACCGCCTTCACATGTCAATCATGTCATTACCGTTGGTCCCTTTGCAAAGTGGGGCGTCGATTTTATGACGTGTAACCCTCACTCGACCGGGGGTCATGCTTATATTATCGTAGCCGTTGACTACTTCACCAAATGGGCCGAAGCAATGCCTACACTTGCCGCCGACGGTAAGACAACAACTCAGTTCATATTCAATCACATCATTTCTATGTTTTATGTCCCTCAAGCCATCGTTACCGATCATGATTCCCATTTTCAGCATTATATGGTGGTAGAGTTGACTTCCAGGTTGGGCTTGCGTCACGACAGCTCAACGTCGTACTATCCTCAGGCCAATGGCTAGGTTGAAGCTGTGAACAAATTTCATGTCACCATACTTCAATGAATGATTGGGATGCACAAATCCAACTGGCATATCATGTTATTTTATGCTCTCTGGGCCTACTGAACCTCAGTTAAGGATGCCATCGGATTCACTCCATTCTAGCTTGTTTACGGTCGAGAAGCTACCCTTCCAATTGAGTGTGAAATACCTTTGCTCAAGTTGGTTGTTGAATTACTGCCCAACACACCTGAATAAGAGCATCTTCTCTACTTAGAAAGGCTGGATGAAACTCGTCGCTTTTATGCTTTGTTCATTGAGGCACAGAAGAACCAGGTCAAAGCTCATTTTGACCAGTCAGTTTCCCCTTGCTCCTTTGTAGAAGGAGACCTCGTCCTCCTGTATGACCAAGCTCATGATAAGTTGGGGGCAGGAAAATTTAGACCCATGTGGCATGGGCCTTACATTTTTAAACGGGTTTTGAAGAATGGGTCCTATGAGCTCATTGATTATGAAGGTCATCCATTAGATCAACCTAGAAATGGGTTGTATCTCAAAAAATATTATGCATGAGTCATTCGTGCATGTTTTGTGTACATAGGTGTTCTTTTTATTTTTGTACATTTTTTGGCTTGGTGTGTTTTGCGAGCATCTTCCTACTTATTGTGTATATGTCTATTACCCATTATGTCGGTTTTGCGGACGGT
This sequence comes from Pinus albicaulis, assembly GCA_034641835.2. Lineage (NCBI taxonomy): Eukaryota > Viridiplantae > Streptophyta > Pinopsida > Pinales > Pinaceae > Pinus > Pinus albicaulis. The sequence goes on from JAXQQM020092728.1 coordinate 213,891, forward strand.
GCTTCCCACAGTACCCGAAACTTGTCTTCAGCAACCTGGGTGATTTATGATCCTGCTAGTGAGTTGATATATCTGCAAGGTATTTGTCTAGGATGAACTACAAACAATGTCGCTGAGTATATTGTTGCTATTGAACTATTAACCAAGGCGATTACCCTTGGCATTAGTGCATTGGTTGTAAATCTAGACTCGCAGCTTGTTGTTCTTCAACTTAATGGGCATTATTCAGTTAGAAACCCTCACATTTTAATATTTTATTTACATGTTCATTTGCTAGAAAGACATTTTGATTATATCACATATCAACATATTCCTAGAAAAATGAATGCATTAACTGATACAGTGGCTAACATTGTATTAGATAGACATTTGCGTAATCTGTAAAATCATCATCACATGAAAAAAAAATATCAAATAGGAATATATATATATATATATATATATATCGAAAGTTTGCATCAGTGTGCACCATAAGTTTCAAAAAATATGTGTGTTTCTGTTACATCCCAAGGCATCATGTTTCTAAAAAATATGTAGAAGTAAATCCTAGGTGTCTAATCGGCATGATGATCATGATAGCATGTCACTGCCTGTACAGGCCGCATCAGCAAGCGGTGAACTCGGTTTGACACCCCTACAGTATGTCTCTGGTATGCACGAGAAATGTCGTCGAATTGCGCAAAATCCGGAACTCCACTAGAGATCACCTCCAGGTTGCGTACGATTTCCTCTTCGCCTCCCTCACCATGAGGGGCAATATCAAAGTTGCGAGGGACTCGCCTTGCTATTGGAGACATGCCTGCAGGTATTTCTGGTCCAACATCTGCATAACACACAGATTTAATGTCAGAACATACATAAAAAATAAATAAAAAATTAGAATACTCATAAAAATAAAAAATGAGTCTTACCAAGAGCTTCATCCCAATCCTCTCCTTCCAGGAGTGGGAGGTCCGAATCACTAGTGAAATTTGTGCCAGCGTAAGGCCAATCCTCCACGACAATCAGCTGTCAGTGGAGCCAATCAAAGAACTCCGGTCTCCAGGACATCTATTGGCCGCCCCCTGACCTTGGCATCAGTGCTGCCCAACGGGCTATCCGTGGCTCCTGTGCTGGTGGTGTTGGGACTATCACTTCCTATCGCTGAAAAATTGGTAGTCGTTCCAGGAAAAACGATATCAGGATAGAACCATAACCATATTGCTTCAATTTGGTATTCTTGCATTTTTTTAGTTGACGTTTCATATTGATCATCACTGCCTCTGCCAATTGTAGAGGGTCGGTGTTAAATAGTAAACTGCAAGAAGAAGCTATGTTTTTGTTGCTTTGTGATTTTGGTGCTTGCGATCCCGCAACTCACGTGATGGTGTGTAGCACTACTTTTAGTGCCAAGTGCGAAATAGTTTGGATATCCACTTTCTTGCTTCCCAATCAGTTTCGTGCCCCTCGACATACCCTGTCAATCACCATGGTCATGTTTTCTAATGGTGGGCCAGGTGCCAGTTAGGACTGGTGTCTCTCCCCTCCGTGATAGTCTTGTTATAAAGTAAACATCTGAGACATAAATCTCGAGTTCCTGAACTTGAAGAATGATTTTTTCCTGATCCTCATCCCAGATACTGATCAAGTATTGCAGCAGCGCCAGTTGAGCTCTGAGGCACGGTGTCATGAAGAACTTTTTTAGTCCACAGTCTCTGAGAGCTTCCATGCATCTCTCCTTATCCATGGCAAGCTCTTCTTCTTCACTGTGTTCCCTTTCCTTCCACTCGATCACCATTTTTGCCACTTTACACTTGCAAACATGTTCATATGGACATTATTAGCTAAATTAAAAGCTAAGATTTGTGGAATTGAGGCTTGCTTACTTTCATTGTAAGTTTTAAAAGTTTTGCGTGGTTGGCGCGCCCCAATTCAAAAAATTGGGCGATTAGCGCGAGTCCGTGCTCGAAACTCGCGCCAACCGCCGTGCCCTAGTTTTCACAATTTATCCCTCAAAAATCAAAATTGAAGGTTGCAGGAAATGAAAGAAGATTTAAAATGTGGGGAAGGATGTTGGCTCTTATCTGGAACTGACATATTTGAGATTGGTCTGTCAGATTGTCCGCTATCGTCGTCGCAAAATCACAGTATAAAATGGGTAACTATTGCTCCACAAGAGATAAAAGTGAAAAGTAATTGTTTTTTTACCATTTATTGGCATTTTATAAATTTTCAAAACCCTAATTAGGTTTTAAGACATGTTTTTCGATTATTACATTATGTTATTTCGAGAAATGGGTTTTACCTTTGTTTCTTGTGCAGCGACAGGTTTTTAATGAGATAGCGATGAAGTAACGAGTTGTATTTTATACTTTTTCGGACTCGGTAAAAATACGAAAAATTCACTACTGGAGTCATCTTTCATCTCTTTTCTGACTCTCTAAAACTGAAAAGATTTCCGAGGCTCTTTTCATTTTGAACTCGTCAAATGGCTGCGAAACGATATCTACCTAGTATATGTTTACCCCTTTTTCGGTCTGGGATAGATTATTTACGAAAAAGGAATACCTTAGCCTATCGCGACTAAGAGGTTCTTTCAGATATTGTTTTCTACCTTTTCGGATCTGAGATACTATTTAAAAAAATAGACATGTTGGAGTTTTCTTTTCCACTTCTTTTGAAACTCTCTAAACGTGAAAAGATGTCGAGTTCTCCCTTTGTCAGACTCGTTAAACCCTGATGACATCGAAAATTGTCACCATGACGTTACCTGAGTTCCTCCTTCCTAGGGCTTGTAAAATGTACTAGGCTGGATTTGTCCAAAGGACAAACTTACATTGCAAGCATATGCTATCCCCTTCAAGATTGTTTTAAAAAATAATTGGGGTACTCACCATAAATGGTGGGGGGAAATGGAATCAGTCTTTAGTTGTGTTGGTAGTATGTCGCTCTTGAACATGACACTCGTTTGCATTCGTGTTAGGTTGGGGACATCTCATTTCGTCATTTTTGCCTTCATGGGTTTGGGTAAACTGTTTTGACCTCTCATTTTATCTTTTCCACGTCATCATGACCTTAGATCCCTTTGATGTCAAGTACTGCCAAATCCAGAGTCGTGTCGCTGATATGTTCAAGAGAATTCTTGCCTCTGCAGTTTTCAACCTCCCTCTGATTCTCTGTTGGTCCTGATTCATTATCATCATGTTCCTCTATCTCGTGTCGATGATGTGGGAAACATTATGGCCCTCCTTTGACCAAGTCACTTCCTGTCGACTTCGGCTCATTATCCAAGAAGTTGGTCTAGAGACTCCCTACCGGTACCTTGGAGCCTGCATGCCTCAATGGCAGGTTCTTCGCATTCGACGACATGTCCACATCATTGGCCTTCGATCGAGTGATTCTGCCGGTGTTCGACACCAGATCACTGTTCACATTCCGTGGATTATACATGTTGTACCTTTTGATCCATTGTCATTATTGGTGGTTTTTCTTGTGCCTGTTAACAACTTTCATCATTGGCTTGTAATCAGGTGAATTTCTTGCATGTTCGACTTCAGCTCACATATTCGCATGCTTGAATTTGTACTTGTTCGGGTCAAGATGGAGCGCAAGACCCTGGGTTTTGTCTGATTTGATCCAGGCTGCGAGATATTGTACTTTATCATGACTTATTGCATGACTCTTTTGATTGGACGGTTGCGACCATACTTAAGTCTATTTCTTGATCCTTACTGCTGGATGGCTGCGTCCATACCTCGGATCTCAGTTTATATATGTACTCTATTATGGATGGCTATGCCCATGCCACATGTTCATGTATCAAAGATATCAGTTGTATTTGTAATTGCAGGTCTTCCGACAATGGTGTTTGGTTTGAACGCGTTCTCGTAAAGCATTTCACCCCTTCCTCTCTCTCAGACCTCATGCTTTAAGGGGCATCTGTTACACAACATTTTGTCACCGTCTTTGCAATCCCCATCCCAAACATTGGAGGCTCATTTATGTGACCAAAATAAAGTGTCATGCCTTGCAAATACCATCATTGCATCCCTTTCCATGAGCACAACATACCTTTTGTTGAAAACTTCCTGAACAGACCATAAGAAACACCTGTTTTTGCCTTGGCACTAGTATACCGTCATGCCCTCGCGCCGATCGGGAAATTAACACTGGGACCCGTGCCCATTGGTGCTCTGTCCCAGTTAGCTACCCGTGCCAACTTGTTTATGGAATGTTTTTTAAAAATAGAGGCAAATTTTCCATCATAACAAACTTCGTGGGTGAGTCATCTGGAGTGGTTCGACTGAATAACCACGACCTTCCTCCTTTGGCCTCTTGTTTCCACCTTTTGCGGAAACCTCCCAAGGGATAAGGCCCCCCTTCCACTATTGTAGGGATCCCAATCTCCTCCTCTCCCTCTATAAATACAACCATCTTCCATTGATGTGCTAGTTAAACTGAACATATTATACCTGAAACGCTGAAGAGATTTCTGTACATTTTGTGAGAAAAGATAGAACGGAAGAGTCCCTCATTAAGAGAGCTTAGAATTGTGTCTTCATCCCATCCCAATTCCTTGACGATTCATCGAGACGTGCTTCGACTGAACCTCGTTGAAAGAGGCTGCGACGTCAAGGCTTAGTTGTAACTCTTTCTTCTATTAATACATATACATGACTATTGTCTAGTTCCCATCTTGCGTTATGTGTTTTATTTGATGCAATATGCTTAAACCTCCTTGACTGGTTAGTTGATTATGAATGAGATCATTGTTTCGTATGTTGCTCTTGTTTTCTGATCTTTGTGTAGGTATCCAAGCATCGTTTCGGAAGGATCGTTACCCGCCGAGACATGGATCAAGAGGCCATCACCACCACAGCCACGACATCGTTGGACTCCAGGTAGGTTGATCTACCCCATCCTTTTCATTAATTAATTAACGAACCTACACTTTAGCTTGTCCCTTTGTTACTAGACCTACTCTAGGGTTAGATGGACCGTCTCTGTCCGAAGAGAGGATTTACCTTCATAACACATGGTGACGAGGCAAAGAACAGATAAGAGGTCAAAACGGATAACCCAAACCCATGGAGGAAAAATGACAGATGTGGGATGTCCCCCACCCGACACCAACTGCAGACAAGTGTCATGTTGAAGAGCGACATACTACTGACACAACTGAGAACTAGTTTCATTTTCCCCCACCATTTATATTAAGTACCCCAATTATTTTTGGAAACAAGCTTGAAGGGGATAAAATATGCTTTTCATGTAAGTTTGTCCTTCAGAAAAATCCATCCTAGTAAATTTTACGAGCCCTAGGAAGGAGGAACTCGGTAACGTCATGGTGACGGTTTCCAATGTCATTTAGTTTTAACGGGTTTGACAAAGGGAAAACTCGACGTCTTTTCATGTTTAGAGAGTTTGAAAAGAAGCGGAAAAGAAAACTCCAGTAGGTCCCTTTTCATAGGTAGTCTTTCAGATCCAAAAAGGTAGAAAACAATATCGGAGAGAACCTCTTAGCCATGTTTGTCTAAGATACTCCTTTTTTTGTAAGTAATCTGTCCCAGCCCAAAAAAGGGGTAAACGTATACTGGGCAAATGACGTTTCACAACATTTAGCAAGTTCAAAATGACAAGAGTCTCAGAAATCTTTTCAATTTTTTAGAGTCAGAAAAGTGCTGAAAGATGACTCCAGTGAGTGAATTTTTCGTGTTTTTACCGAGTCCGAAAAAAGTAATAAAATACAACTTGTTTCCTCATTGTCACCAGTTTTAGGACCTGTTGCTGCACAAGAAACAAACGTAAAACCCATTTTCGAGAAAAATAATAAAAAATAATCGAAAAAGGTGTCTGAAAACCTACTTAGGGTTAGAAAAGGTTATAAAACAATGCAAATAGTAAAAACCATTTACTTTTACCTTTTCACCTTCTTGTGAGCATTTTTACCGGTTTCCATTGTGAATTTGCAGAGCTGACTGCAGGCAATCTAGGAGGTCATTAACAATTCCGCTTTTTCTAGGTAGGAGCTCTAAACTTCTCCTGCAATTTCATCCATTTTTTATTTGTTTTCATGGTTTGATGCATTTTGTGGAGGATTTTGAAAAAGTCTTGGTCGCGACGGTCGACGCCGATTCCGGGCACGGAGTTGCACCCAAATCCAAAAATTTTGAATGGGAAGGCGTCGTTCAGCGCTGCTGTTTTGAGGATTTTGAAAAAGTTTTGGCCATAATGGTCGACGCCAATTTTGGGCCTGGAGTCACGCCCAAATTCTAATTTTTTGAATGGGAAGGTGCCGACGCCGTGCCCAATATTTTCAAGTTTTCCTTCAAAAATGGCTAGACAAAACGATTCAAATCTTAACCCTATGGCTAATGAAATCTTGTATGCTGGTTTTGCAGGAAGAATCAACAGCTAAAATGGTGATAGAGTGGAAAGAGCGAGAGCATGGGGAATATGATGAACAAGACATGGAGAATGATGCATACATGGATTCCCTTAGAAACTGTGGGCTCTTGAAATTCTTCATGACCCCATGTTTGAGAGCTCAGCTAGAGCTACTACAATACTTGATTAGTGTATGGGACACTGATCGAGAAAGATTCATCATTCATGAACAAGAACTGGAGATAGAATTATCCAACATCTACTTCATAACTGGATTGTCGCGGAGGGGAGAACAACCACTACTGATAGGTACTTGAGCCCTTGGAGAGAGCATGGGCATCTTGATAGATAGAGTTTGTCATGGAGTAAAGAAAGAATCTAAGAGTGGAAGCTAGACAGTGCCCGACTTACCATTGAGAGTAATGCTACATACCATTACTCGGGCTATGGGATCTCAGGCTCCCCATGAAGCTACAAAAACACAGCTTCAACTGGTCGTAGATTGCATGGCTCCGAAAATTTTCAATCGAGACAGGCTTCGACTGAACCTCGTTGAAGGAGGTTGCGACGTCAAGGCTCGGTTGTAACTCTTTATTCTATTAATACATATACATGACTATTGTCTGGTTTCCATCTTGTGTTATGTGTTTTATTTGATGCAATATTCTTAACCCTCCTTGACTGGATAGTTGATCATGAATGAGATCATTGTTTCGTATGTTGCTATTGTTTGTTGATCTTTGTATAGGTATCCAAGCATCGTTACGGAAGGATCGTTACCCGCTGAGACAGGGATCAAGAGGCCATCACCACCATAGCCACGACAACGTTGGACTCCGGGTAGGTCGATATACCCCGTCCTTTTCATTCATTAATTAAGGAACCTACACTTTAGCTTGTCCCTTTGTTACTAGACCCATTATAGGGCTAGAGGGATTGTCTCTGTCCGCAGAGAGGATTTACCTTCATAACACATGGTGACGAGGCAAAGAATAGATGAGAGGTCAAAACGGATAACCCAAACCCATGGAGGAAAAATGATGAATGTGGGATGTCCCCCACCCGAAACCAACTACAGACAAGTGTCATGTTCAAGAGCGACATACTGCCGACACAACTGAGAACTAGTTCCATTTTCCCCCACCATTTATAGCGAGTACCTCAATTATTTTTGGAAACAAGCTTGAAGGGGATAAAATATGCTTGTCGTGTAAGTTTGTCCTTCGGAAAAATCCATCCTAGTACATTTTACGAGCCCTAGGAAGGAGGAACTCAGTGACGTCATGGTGACGGTTTCCAATGTCATTTAGTTTTAAGGGGTCTGACAAAGGGAAAACTCGACATCTTTTCATGTTTAAAGAGTTTGAAAAGAAGCGAAAAAGAAAACTCCAGTAGGTCCCTTTTCGTAGGTAGTCTTTCAGATCCAAAAGGTAGAAAACAATATCGGAGAGAACCTCTTAGCCATGTCTGACTAAGGTATTCTTTTTTCGTAAATAATCTGTCCCAGCCCAAAAAAGGGGTAAACATATACTGGGCAGATGACATTTCGCAGCGTTTAGCGAGTTCAAAATGACAAGAGTCTCGGAAATCTTTTCAATTTTTGAGAGTCAGAAAAGTGCTGAAAGATGACTCCAGGGGGTGAATTTTTTGTGTTTTTACTGAGTCCGAAAAAGTAATAAAATACAACTTGTTTCCTCATTGTCACCAGTTTTAGGACCTGTTGCTACACCAAAAAAAAATGTAAAACCCATTTTCGAGAAAAATAATAAAAAATAATCGAAAAAAGTGTCCAAAAACCTAATTAGGGTTATAAAAGGTTATAAAACAATGAAAATAGTAAAAACAATTTACTTTTACCTTTTCACCTTCTTGTGAGCATTTTTACCGGTTTCCATTGTGAATTTGCGAAGATGATTGCAGGCAATCTAGGAGGTCATTGACAAATCCACTTTTTCTAGGTAGGAGCTCTAAACTTCTCCTGCAATTTCATCCATTTTTTATTTGTTTTCATGGTTTGATACATTTTGTGGAGGATTTTGAAAAAGTCCTGGCCGCGGTGGTCGACGTTGATTCCGGGCATGGAGTTGCGCCCAAATCCAAAAATTTTGAATGGGAAGGCGCCGTTCGGCGCCGCTGTTTTGAGGATTTTAAAAAAGTATTGGATGCAGCAGTCAACGTTGATTTTTGGCCCGGAGTCACGCCCAAATCCAAATTTTTTGAACGGGAAGGCGCCGACGCCGTGCCCGATATTTTCAAGTTATCCTTCAAAATTGGCTGGACAAAATGATTCAAATCTTAACCCTATGGATAATGAAAGCTTGTATGTTGGTTTTGCAGGAAGAATCAATAGATAAAATGGTGATAGAGTGGAAAGAGCAAGAGCATGGGGAAGATGATGAACAAGCCATGGAGAATGATGCATACATGGATGCCCTGAGAAACTCTGGGCTCTTGAAATTCTTCATGACCCCATGTTTGAGAGCTCAGCTAGAGCTGCTACAATACGTGATTAGTGTGTGGGACACTGATCGAGAAAGATTCATCATTCATGACCAAGAACTGGAGATAGAAGTCTCCAACATCTACTTCATAACTGGATTGTCGCGGAGGGGAGAACGACCACTGCTGACAGGTATTTGAGCCCTTGGAGAGAGCATGGGCATCTTGATAGATAGAGTTTGTCATGGAGAAAAGAAAGCATCTAAGAGTGGCAAGCTAGACATTCAGACAGTGCTCGACTTACCATTGAGAGTAGTGCTACATACCATTACTTGGGCTGCCGGATCTAAGGCTCCCAATGAAGCTACAAAAACACAACTTCCACTAGTCGTAGATTGCATGGCTCCGAAAATTTTCAATCGAGACGCACTTTTACTGAACCCCACTGAAGGAGGCTGCGACGTCAAGGCTCGGTTATAACTCTTTCTTCTATTAATACATATACATGACTATTGTCTGGTTCCCATCTTGTGTTATGTGTTTTATTTGATGCAATATGCTTAACCCTCCTTGACTGGATAGTTGATTATGAATGAGATCATTGTTTCGTATGTTGCTCTTGTTTACTGATCTTTGTGTAGGTATCCAAGCATCGTTGTGAAAGGATCATGACCCGCCGAGACAGGGATCAAGAGGCCATCACCACCACAGCCACGACAGCATTGGACTCCAGTCCTTTTCATTAATTAATTAAGGAACCTGCACTTTAGCTTCTCCCTTTGTTACTAGACCCACTATAGGGCTAGAGGGATCGTCTCTGTCCGCAGAGAGGATTTCTCTTCATAACGCATGGTGAAGAGGCAAAGAACATATGAGAGGTCAAAACAGATAACCCAAGCCCATGGAGGAAAAATGACGAATGTGAGATGTCCCCCACCTGACACCAACTACAGACAAGTGTCATGTTCAAGAGCGACATACTGCCGACACAACTGAGAACTAGTTCCATTTTCCCCCACCATTTATAGCGAGTACCCCAATTATTTTTGGAAACAAGCTTGAAGGGGATAAAATATGCTTGTCATATTTTTCATTCGGAAAAATCCATCCTAGTACATTTTACGAGCCCTAGGAAGGATGAACTCAGCAACGTCATGGTGACGGTTTCCAATGTCATTTAGTTTTAATGGGTCTGACAAAAGGAAAACTCAACGTCTTTTCATGTTTAGAGAGTTTGAAAAGAAGTGGAAAAGAAAACTCCAACAGGCCCCTTTTCGTAGGTAGTATTTTAGATCCAAAAAGGTAGAAAACAATATCAGAGAGAACCTCTTAGCCATGTCTGACTAAGGTATTCCTTTTAAATGATAGAAAATAATCATAAGCCCAAAAAAGGGATAAAAAATATACTGGGCGAGTTAAACACTGATCGAAGTCCCTAATAATGTTCAAAATGACAAGAGTCTCGGAAATCTTTTCAATTTTTGAGAGTCAGAAAAGTGTTGAAAGATGACTCTAGGGGGTGATTTTTTCGTGTTTTTACCGAATATGAAAAAGTATAAAATACAACTTGTTTCCTCATTGTCATCGGTTTAGGACCTGTTGCTACACAAGAAACAAACGTAAAACCCATTTTCGAGAAAAATAATAAAAAAATAATCGAAAAAGGTGTCCAAAAACCTAATCAGGGTTATAAAAGGTTATAAAACAATGAAAATAGTAAAAAAAATTTACTTTTACCTTTTCACCTTCCTGTGAGCATTTTTACCAGTTTCCATTGTGAATTTGCGGAGCTGATTGCAGGCAATCTAGGAGGTCATTGACAAATCCGCTTTTTCTAGGTAGGAGCTCTAAAATTCTCCTGCAATTTCATCCATTTTTTATTTGTTTTCATGGTTTGATGCATTTTGTGGAGGATTTTGAAAAATTCTTGGCCGCGGCGGTCGACACTGATTCCAGGCACGGAGTTGCGCCCAAATCCAAAAATTTTGAATGGGAAGGTGCCATTCGGCGCCGCTGTTTTGAGGATTTTGAAAAAGTCTTGGTTGCAGCAGTCGATGCTGATTCTGGACCCGGAGTCACGCCCAAATCCAAATTTTTTGAATGGGAAGGCGTCGACATCGTGCCCAATATTTTCAAGTTTTCCTTCAAAAATGGCTGGACAAAACGATTCAAATCTTAACCCTATAGCTAATGAAAGTTTGTATGTTGGTTTTTCAGGAAGAGTCAGCAGCTTAAATGGTGATAGAGTGGAAAGAGCGAGAGCATGGGGAAGATGATAAACAAGACATGGAGAATGATGCACACATGGATGCCCTGAGAAATTGTGGGCTCTTGAAATTCTTCATGACCCCATGTTTGAGAGCTCAGCTAGAGCTGCTACAATACTTGATTAGTCTATGGGACACTGATCGAGAAAGATTCATCATTCATGACCAAGAACTGGAGATAGAAGTCTCCAACATCTATTTCATAACTGGATTGTCGCGGAGGGGAGAGCGACCACTGCTGACAGGTACTTGAGCCCTTGGATAGAGCATGGGCATCTTGATAGATAGAGTTTGTCATGGAGCAAAGAAAGCATCTTAGAGTGGCAAGCTAGACATTCAGACTTCAGAAAATGCCCGACTTACCATTGAGAGTAGTGCTACATACCATTACTTGGGCTGCCAGATCTCAGGCTCCCCATGAAGCTACAAAAACACAACTTCAACTGGTCGTAGATTGCATGGCTCCAAAATTTTCAATTGGGCGGAAGCGGTAACAATCAACATAAAACGTCAGCTAACCAAATGCAAAGATGGTAAGATGAAGTAGTTTGGATATGCATCCATATTGATACCATTCATCCTGAAACGGTTACCGATATTCCAGCGTCAGGAGGTGGATGTACCTATGCCACCAACAAGAGAGCCACAGATGGTCCGTTGGGCAGAGTTGATGCCTCGATCAGGAGGTGGACAACACATGTCATGGAAACCAGAGTTCTTTGACTGGTTACGCTGACAACTCATCGTGGTGGAGGACTGGCCATATACCGGCACCGACTTCAGAGAGGATCTAGATCTTCCACTTTCGGAAGGGGACTACTGGGACGAGGATAGAGGTAAAAACTCATTTTTTGGGTTTATATGAGTATTATGATTTTTTATTTTTATTTTTACTTTTATATACATGTGTTTTGATATTTTCTCATGTGTTGCAGATGTTGGACCAAAGAGACCCGCAGGGATGTCCCCCATAGCTCGGAGGGTTCCAAGAGATTTCGAAGTGGCCCCTCATGGCAAGGGAAGCGATGAGGAAGAAATCACACGTAACTCGAAGGGACTCACAAGCATGATCCCAAACTACGTGAGATTCGAGGACGTTCCTCGTGCTTACCAACGGCACACCGCAGGAGTGTCTAACCGCATCCATCAACTACTGAGGCGTGTCGTACGGGCAGTGACGTGCTATCATGAGCACCATGCAGATTAGACTCCTAGGTTTCATTTTTGCATATTTTTTGAGAGACATGGTGTCTCAGGATGTAACCGAAACACATATATTTTTTGAACTATGATGTACAAGATGATGCAAAAAATCGATATATATATATATATATGCTTATTTTCCTATCTAAATCTTACTATGTGAAGATGATTTCTTTTACAAATTTCACAAATGTCTATCTAGTACAATATTAGCTACTGCATCAGTTAACGTATTCATGCTTTTGGGAATGTGTTGTTATGTGATATAATCAAAATTCCTTTCTAACAAATGAACACGTAAATACATCCTTAAAATATGAGGGTTTTTGACAGAATAACGCCCATTGAGCTCGAGAACAAGAAGCTGAGAGTCTAGGTTTACAATTAATTCATGAATGTCAAGGGAAATAGCTTCGGTTAGAAGATCGATACCTGCATTGTATTCAGCAACATTGTTAGTTGCACATCCTAGACAAATGCCTTGAAGGTCTACTAACTCACCATTAGGATCATAGATT